>CM056049.1:521189922-521404922 GCA_029574335.1 Rana kukunoris
TAATTTAAGCACTGTTTTACAGGAAAAAATAACAATTTTAACTCTACTGAAACCAGCTACGAAGAAGTTGGGGATAAAAATCCCAGTGAATGTCTATCAATTTAAATGAATCAAAATGAAAAGGAGAAGATGGCGCAAGAACCAGCTGAGTAATATGTAAGTAATTACACCAATAGATGCAATGTGATAGTGATAACTAAAAGTTCCAACGGTAGATACAAGGGGTCAGTTCGTTACACCAGCATCAGCTCCCTTGAGAGTTAAAGCAGACTCTGGGAAAACAGGTAGAAAGGATACAAGGTGCGCCAGACTAAGTGTAGCGTAGGTTTAACCATTTATTAAAAAATAAAATAAGCCAAATGGCTATTTACAGGATGGAAGTGATAACTATGCAAGTAGGTAATGTAGGGTCCAAAGTCACTGGCATCTTACTACCCTACATTACCTACTCACAGGATGGAAGTGATAATTAGGCATGTAGGTAATGTAGGGAAGTAAGGTGCCTTATTTAAGGTCTTATTAAGGGTCCCTTATTTAACAGTTAGTTCTATGTATATTTGGACACAGGCACAATTTTCGACTCTGTATGCCACCAGAATAAAATTTAAATTAAACAATCCAAATTAATTTTGAAGTGCAGACTTTCAGCGTTAATTCAAGGGGTTGAACATAAATATCAAGTACAACTTATAGGACCTGCAGTAATTTTTATACACGGTCCCCTCATTTTCAGGGCTTAAATGTAATTGGACAAATTAATATAATCATAAATAAAATGTTAATTTTTAATATTTTTTTGAGAATCCTTTACTGGCATTGACTGCTTTAAGCCTGGAACCAATTGACATTACCAAAGACTGGGTTTCCTCCTTTCTGATGCTTTGCCAGGCTCTAACTGCAGCTGTCTCCAGGTGCTCTTTGTGGGTCTTTCTGCCTTTAGTTTTTCCTTCAACAAGTGAAATGCTCAATTAGGTTAAGAGCCTGTGATTGACTCGCCATTGCAGAATATTCCACTTCTTTTCCTTCAAAAACTCCTGGGTTGCTTTTGCAGTGTGTTTTGGATCATTGTCCATCTGTACTGTTTAGCACCGTCCAACCATTGGATGAATCTGGGCTGAAAGTATATATCTAAACACTGCAGAATTCATCCGGCTGTTTCTGTCTTCTGTCACATCATAAAACACCAATGACTTAGTGCCACTGGAAGCCACGCATGCCCATGCCATCACACTTCCTCCACCATGTTTTACAGACGATGTTGTATGCTTTGGATCATAAGCTGTTCCACACATGTTCTTCTTTCTTCCCATCATTCTGGTATAGCTTAATCTTAGGTTCATCCATCCAAAGAATTATTTTCCAGAACTGTTCTGGCTTTTTTAGATTTTTTTTGGCAAAGTCTAATCTGGCTTTTCTATTCTTCAGGCTTATGAATGGTTTGCACCTTGTGGTGAACCCTCTGTATTTGCTCTTGTGAAGTCTTCTCTTGATTGCAGACTTTGACAATGATACCCCCACCTCCCGGAGAGCGTCCTTCACTTGTTTGAATGTTGTAAATGGGGTTTTCTTTACTTCCTGCAATCATCCACCGATGTTGTCTTCCATGGACGTCCAAGCCTTTTTATGTTGTTGAGCTCACCAGTGCATTCTTCTTTCCTCAGAATGTAAAACACTGTTAATTTGGCCACTGCTAATGTTGCTGCTATCTCCCTGATCAATTTGTTTAGTTTTTGAAGCACTACATGGTTTTGGTAAATGTGAAGACAAAAATCTGCAGAAAATCTAATAGTGTGCATGGGGTCTTAGAATCAACTCCAGACCTTTAACCTGCTTAATTGATGAAGAAATAATGAAGGAGTAACCCACACCTGGCCAGGAAACAGCTTTATATTCAATTGTCCAATTACTTTTGGGCCCTTGAAAGGGCTTTAATTACTGAACCCTTCCTCCAATTTGGATGTACATACCCTCAAATTAAAGCTGAGAGTCGTATACACTGCTCAAAAAATTAAAGGAACACTTTGAAAACATATCAGATCAGAACGGGCAAAAATCTAATGCTGGATATCCATACTGATATGGACTGGGTAATGTGTTAGGTATGAAAGGATGGCACATCATTTGATTGAAATGAAAATTATCCACCTGCAGAGGGCTGAATTCAAAGACAACCCGAAAACCAAAGTGAAAAAAGTATGCAGCAAGCTAGTCCATTTTGCTGAAATTCCATCAAGGCACTTACACTGCCCTTCCTGCCCAGGCCCTTTTACAGCTGTCACACTTTGATTGACAATTGCGCGGTCATGCTACAAATGAATTTTTTTGCATTTTCTTTACACAAAAAAGAGATTTCTTTTGGTGGTATTTAATCACTGCTGGATTTTTTACTGATTAACTAATTAAACTTTTATTTTACTACTTACTTTCTGTCAGTAAATTTTGTAAATAAGTCATTTTTCTCCTTCACTGAAGTGCGCTGATGAGGCGGCACTGATAGGCTTAACTGGTGGGCATTGATCAGTTGGCACTTATGGGCACTGATGAGGCGGCACTTATGTGCACTGATATGGGTCTGATAGGTGACACTGATTGGTACTGATAAGCAGCACTGATAGGCGGCACTGATGGGTGGCACTGATGGGCAGATAGTAGTGATGGGCATTGATAGCCAGCACTAATAGGCGGCACTGATAGCCAACACTGACTGGCATCATTGATAGGCACTGATTGGTGGCACTTGTGTGCACCGATTGCTGGCACTGGTGGGCACTGATTGCTGCCACTGATTTGTGACACCGTTGGCGCTATAATGTAATCAGGGCACTGGTGATCAGAGAGAGAGAGAGAGGATAGTATCAGAACCAGATACACACAGGCTACATACACTGCGAATGTCAGAGCGAGAGCAATAATTCTAGCCCTAGACTCCTTGAGGTGGGTTGCGATCCTGGTTACACTGTTGAATGTGCATAGTATGTGAAATAAGTGATTGCCATGTGTTGTAGTGCATTATTTCTGTCTGACGAACTATCTTTATTGCTGTTATGTTATGTATCTGCTTTTTTTCCTTCAATAAAGCACTCCTGGTTGTTAAAAAAAAAATTCTAGCCCTAGACCTCCTCTGTAACTCTAAACATGTAACCTGTAAACAATTTAAAGTGTCGTCTATGGGGATTTTTAAGTACAGAAGTTTGGCGCCATTCCACAAGTGTACGCAATTTTAATGTGTGACATGTTTGGTACCTATTTACTCGGCGTAACATCATCTTTCATAGTATTACAAAAAAAATCAGGCAAAATCTAGTGTTTTTGTTTTTAAATTCATGATACAATTTCTTTCCAAAAATAACATGTTTGAAAAATTGCTGAAAAATTGCTGAGCAAATACAGTGTAATACAGTGTAACATAAAAAGTTACAATAACCACCATTTTATTCTCTAGGTTGTCTGCTAATATATATATATATATATATATATATATATATATATATATATATATATATATATATATATATATATATATATGATGTGTGGGGGTCCTGAGCAATTTTCTAGCAAAAACATTATGATTTTTACATGTAGGAGAGAAGTATCAGAATTGGCCTGGGTGGCAAGGGGTTAACTACCAAATAAGTAAGTAATATACAAATAATTATTATATATTATTTTTAAGGTCATTTATTATATTTTCAAAATCTGTACTCAAGCAGGTGGCCTAATGGACAAATTACTGAAGTTTGAAGTTATAACTTCCAACCAGTAATTTCACAGTAATTAGATAAATACATAAATAAATTATTATCTTATAAAATATAGCATAATAATATAAGATTTAGCTTGTACCTTTTACCCCCTTAGCTGTGTGAGAAATACATAGGATTGTGGGTAAATCTTATACCCATAAACACGTTTTTTCCTTCTAATTAAGAGAGCTGGAAGGGAGCATTTGTCTTTTAGACAAGCCCCCTTCTATGATACTGTAGTGAGAGGACAGCCTCCACAGCAGCATTTTTATTGGACAACTGGGGCCATTGAGCTCAGTGCCTCTGACAAGAAGTGAGGAGAGGCACTGTGAGCTCATCCTCTCAGTCTGCAGCAAAAAGAGTGTACCAGCTTGTATTTAAACTGGCCACTCTGTATGTAGCTTCTGACAGGCTAAACATGGAGCTCCCGTATCTCTGGAATCATAGATGACAGAAGCTGGTTTTGTATCGATGGTGGGGTAGGTCTTCAGCTACCTACCCAATTTTGGAGGCTCTGTGACCCCTGGTCGCCGAGCTACGACCCTCAAAGTCGATCGTTTTCTTTTGTGATTTTTTTTTTGGGCTTTAGCTTCAATAGCCCCTATGGTAATCCCTGATCTCGGGTATAATAAACTTTTAAACACAAAATCATAAATTATAATATAATAAATAACTATAAATAATTATAACAAATAATAATATAATAATACAAATCATTCAATAATGTAATCAAATCAAAAACACTGAAATTTGCTCGGTTGCAGAATTGTCGCTGTTGTCACTTTCAGTGTTTGGTGACGAATTTCACCACTCAATTCTGCAAGTGATTCTATTTCACCATCGCAATTTTCTAGCTGGTCTAAAACCGCTTTTGATGTAAAGGGACACTTTTTGGTTGCCATGGACAATCTCAAGGTTTCCAGACAGAAAGAACAGTATATATAATATAAAACTGCATGCAGGGCACTGGACAAAGCATTAGGGACAAAAAGGGATGGGAAATGATTTGATACAGTAATGTAATCTGTAAGATTACAGTGTACTGTATGTGTTTTGGTTTTTTCCCTTTTTGCATTTGGGGCCAGTCTCCGTCCCTGTGTGTTGCGATGCTTGCACATTGATAGATTGAGCGGGGGAAACAGTCCGCAGACACAAAGGGGGAACATCGCAAGATCCTGGGGACAAGGTAAGTAACTTTCCCAGGATACTGCGATTCAATCCTGAGTGTGGCTCGGGGTTACCGCTTATGGCTTATGAAATTACTATATTTTCTCAGGGTATTGCCGATTTCAATTCCCTCCCATATATTGCGTATTCATCAACGTAAACTTTTCAAATTTATATGGGGCTTGGTTCGCCCCTGAATCAATAAACAGGTTTTATACGCTCGGAGGATTAATGGGGGACTTTCGGTTCCCAACTTGCAGGCATACTATACCGCAGCAGCCATAGCCCCATTATCCCATCTCCACGACATATACCAATTGCCTTTATGTGCCATTATAGACCAGGTGGACTCCCATCCTATTCCTGTGTCATCATTACCCTGGCTACCTCCTATACATCACCCGACTGGACTTGGACCATGCTTGACCCATTCTCTCCACTTGTGGGACTCTATAAAATTTTCGACAGGCTTAATATCTTCTCATTTACATCTACTTTGCCTTACACATTGCCCACTATTTCCTTTCCAGTTGTGACAATCCTAAGCAATTCTCCTGGTGGACTGAGAATGGTTGCACTAATATTCATTCTTTCTTCACCCCTATGAGAATATTGTCTTTTGAATCTCTTAGATCTTCACATGATATTCCTCTACGAGAATATTTCAGTTTTCTACAAATTAGGCACTTCCTCCGCCAACAGATAAAATCTCTACCTACCCCATATACTTTGACCCCTTTCCAGAGCTTATGTAGGGCTACACCCCATTCCCCAGAAATAATTTCTCTGCTTTATTCTTCAATCACTTCTTATAGGAGACCCCCAGTACGATCCTATCATTTACAATGGGAAAAGGACTTGGGAAGACAAATAGATCTGGAGGTCTGGCAGATCATGACAATAACCCTCTCCAAAAGTTCCAAGAATGTCCTTATATTAGAAAATGCCTATAAGGTGTTATATAGATGGTACTACATACCTGCTAGGTTGGCCCGCTTCATTCCATCCTATTCTCCTCTTTGCTTTCAGGGCTGCTCACAAGATGGAACAATGGCTCATATTTGGTGGACATGTCCCAGGGTCTCCTGATTATGGGTTAGGGTCTACACTCTACACTGTAACATACTTCACACCAACCTTAAAAGAGACCCCTATGAAGCTCTTCTTTGTAAACCAATCCCCGGTTCTTGGTTTTAAAGCAGTTAAGCACCGCATGAACGATATCATGATCAATGAGAAATTATCGGCCCTTGCTTCAGATACCCATAACAAATTTCCCATGTTCGACAATAGACTTCTTTCAATTTAGGGGTTTCCGGCTGCATCCCCCACTGGACTCTTTTCTCCTCTTTGTTTTTTTTTCCTTTACCTTTCTTTTCTTTCTATTCCTTTCACTTTTCTTTCTAATATCTCTCTCATGGTACAACTTTGTACTTTACTTGCACATCTAATCTGCCTTGATCTTATTTCACCCTGTACCATAATCTGGAGCAATGACTACACTTTTTTTTTTGTTTTTTGTTTTTCTGTATGTTCAGTATCATGTAACCATCTCATTGTCAACGTAACCCTAACTTTATTTGTTTTGCAATAATATACTTTGTGAAAGAAAATTCATCCCGAGCCACACTCAGGATTACCGCCAGGGAGGTTATATTGTTTAACCACTTCCTTTCGCACACCTGTTCACCCCTCTATGGACCAGAGCAAGTTTTAAAATTTTGTTATGGACCTATTTATTCAACAATACCTTTGTCATTACTGAAGATAACAAGGTTATGTTTTTAAGAATAAACACGGCTTTATTTTTGTGTTATTTCTTGCAAAAAAAAATTTTTTTTTTGTACTCACCGTAAAATCATTTTCTCTGTTGTCCATGGATGGACACAGCTCCATAAATCTTGACAAGTGGGTTATGTTCCTGTTCACAGGAGAGGACTAGGCAGAAACATGTTAGATAATTAAATACATGTTACTTTAACAGAGTTGAACAGCACCGCCCAGGGAGCAGTCCCTCTGGACTAAATCTCCTCCCTGCAGCATGCAGACTCAGTACGTAACAAGCAGTACAAACCTAAAAATGAGGGGTGGGTGCTGTGTCCGTCCATGGACGACAGAGAAAAGGATTTTACGGTGAGTACAAAAAATCCAATTTTCTATTATCGTCCAAGGACTGACAGAGTTCCATAAATCTTGACAAGTGGGACGTCCCCAAGCAGTGTCAAAAAAGAGGGGTGGAAACAGTATCAGTAAAACCAATTTAACTTCACCCCAAACAAGCAGAGTTTCTCAGCGGAGGAGTTGCAATTTTAAACAGCCGCCCGCAAAACCTTCCGGCCGAAAGAAGCATCAGAAGACGTACTCACATCAACCTTGTAAAACTTGGAAAAAAGTGTGAGCGGACAACCAAGTCGCAACGCCTGACACACCTGTGAGACAGACGCTTGATGTCGTAAAGGAAGCACAAAATGCCCTGGTCGAATGTGCTGTGACCGGAAAGGGGGGCGCCCACCCCTTAAGAGCATAGGCTTGTATGACGGTCTGCCTGATCCACCGAGAAATGGTGGCTGACGAGACCGCCAGGCCCTTTTGTGGACCAGACACCACACAAAAAAGTGAGTCAGATCTCCAAAACTGAGCAATAGCAGACAGGTACACCCGCAATGCGCGTTCCACGGCTAAAGTAAGAAGCTCAAACTCCTTAGGATGCGCCGGCCGAGGACATAAGGAGGGAAGTCCTCATTCAGGCAAAAAGCCGAAACCACCTTCAGAAGAAAGGAAGGTTGCGGGCGCAACACCGCCTTATCCTTATGGAGGATTAAGTATGGCGACTTGTAAGACAAGGCCGCCAACTCAGAAACCCTTCTGACAGAAGTAATAGCCACCAAAAAGGCCAGCTTCTGAGATAGTGTCAAGAGAGGAAGTCTCTCTGATGTTTTCAAAGGGAGGTTCCTGAAGAGAGAGCACCAGATTCAAATCCCATGGAGGAAGAGGTGGTTTAAGATGGGAAAGTATATGACGAACACCCTGCACGAAGGTACCCACCAGAGAATGGGCCACCAAAGGCCACTGAAAGAGCACAGCCAAGGCTGAAAACTGCCCCTGAACGGTGCATAAGGCAAGTTTTTGATCCGCTCCAAGCTGTAAAAACAGCAGGACCCTGGACACTGAATATGTACATGAACGCCACCCCATCTTTTTGCATAAAGACATGTAGGCCTTCCAGGTGCGATGGTAGATCCGTACCCTCAGCATGGTTGAGATAACCGAGCCGGAAAGACCCCGGTCTAAAGCAGGATGAAGTATAGGACCTTGAGACAGAAGGTCCTCCCGCATTGGCAACCGCCAGGGTACATCCGCCACCAGGTGCACGCGATCGGCCAGGGACGCGGGCCCTAACTGGCGAAAATACCGCTTCTGAGTGGGAAACGAATGACCTGTCTTATGGCGCAATGCCTTTACCCTGGTGGACTGAGGGAGGAGAGTGCTCTTACCCCCCGTGACATCCTTGATAATGTCATCCATCGAGGTACCAAAAAAAAACTCCCAATCCTGAAGGGTAAATCAGCCAGGGCTTTTTTGGATGCTTGGTCAACAGACCAGCATTTCAGCCAAATCAGACAGTGCAAAACCACCGCCGAAACAGAGGCTCTAGATATATCAAGGATGCTGCATCCAGTGAAGCATCACAGACATATACAATGCTCTGGACTAACTGGTCGACCATTCAGTGAGTGTCTGAGACACCAAGATTGCGGCCAAAATAGGCCGCAATGCAGACCCCAGCATGGAAAACATGGAGCTGGTCAGCGCCTCGGACCCCCCATCAGTATGGTCCTTGAAGGCAGGGGTCCCTTCTATAGGGATAGTGGTCACCTCTTATTAACCGGGTACCGGGAGGCCACTACCTGAGTAGAAGCCCATTAAAAAAAAAAAAAAAAGCTCTCCTCAAAGGGGTATTGAACCGCCAGTCGCTGAGGAACTACAAGCACTTCTGCGGCCTTTCCCATTTCTTATAAAAAAAAAGGACATATAAGGAAAAACTTTCACAGAGTGCTCTAATTTGTGTGCCCAAAAAAGACCAAGCCCTCAGAGGATACCTCTGCTGCACTATACAGCATAAAAGAGTCCCTTACTGTCACTGACCAAAGTGAGGAGTCCTCCTCACAAGGAAGGTCCTGTCCACTTTCACAGACAACACAGAACCAGGGACCTGACAGCCAGGTCCTGGTCTGAGTCAGAGCAGTCCCCAGGGAATGTTGGTGGGTGGAGGGAGCACTTTTTAACCCCCCTAACACCCACACGCCACTCCAACAAAGTGTCCATGAACCGCAGGTGCAGGAGCCCCAGCTGCCACCTCTGGCATGTTTTTGGGGAGGAAGAACCAGACACTGACTCCATCCAGACAGGTCTCAGGGACCTATTCTAGACCTGAATAAAGCCCACCCTCCTCGCTGTGCTGACCGGGGGGTTACCCAGGGGACTTACCAACCACAGGAGGAGACTGTTCAGAGCCGCTGCCTGCCCTCAGAACACAGCGTGTGTGTGAGAAGAAACGCTGTGAGGTAAAGCTGTGAGCTAAAAACATGAGGAGATCTGTGCTGCGCGCTAAATAAGCCTAGCACTAGAGGCCAAAACCACCTCCAAAATGGATGCCTCAGATAGAGCAGGAAACGGCCACAGTAAAATGGCCGACCACAATAATAAGCTGTTCCATAGCACGACCACAACAAAATGGCCGCCAATGGTAATTCACAATGGTAACCGCAGGCTACAAAAAATTGCCCCGGCGCTGCAAACATAGAGGCAAAACGCCACAACGTGGATAAGAAGGCCTAATGAAGCCTTTCTAAGCAAACACACCCTCACAGAAATACACAGGCCCAGACACCCCACAGTCCCCTTGTGGGAAAATGAGCCCCCCCCCACAGGTTCACCCTAGCAGCAATAGAACAGCAGAGGGAAATATGACAGAGAGCAGGGAAGGGAGGACAGGAGGACCGAAGCAGGAAGGACTGTACTTACCCATCCATGCGATGACCCACTGACGTATTCCTGACAGGCATACACCGCGTAGGAGTAGCTGTTGGCCGGTCCACTGTGAGTGAGACAACACCACAGCCCAGTCATATGTGGACCCTGGAGCCAAAGCTCACCAGCCACCCCAGGAGCCATGGGGTATGTCGTGGCAGACACAGTCTCTTTGCAAAGGTGTGCTCACGCTCGCTGGCTGGACTGAGTAGACTACAAGGATCTATATATCCAGCATGTCTCTCAGCCGACAGTTAATAGAAGATTCTTCAATAATAAAAGAAAAAGAAAAATTTCCTTAGGGCGCTGGGCCTTCACCTTTGCTAGGCAGAAAGAAACTGAGGCTGCATGCTGCAGGGATGAGGGTTATGTCCGGAGGAACCGTTCCCTGGGCGGGGCTGTTCAACTCTGTTAAAGTAACATGTATTTAATTATCTAGCATGTTTCTGCCTAGTTCTCTCCTGTGAACAGGAACATAACCCACTTGTCAAGATTTATGGAGCTGTGTCCGTCCATGGACAATAAGAGAAATATATATTTTTTCCTTACAATCCTTAGGTAATAAATTGTAACTAAACAAAACACTTTTTTTTTTACCAGCGTTACTTAAAAAATAAATAGTTACTGCTAGTGTTACTGCAGATAAAAATTATGTATTTTATTCTGTAATTTGTCCTTTTTAAAATTACACTAAAATTATGATTCCTTTAAAAAGTGTTTTCCGTTCAATTGTGCACTTTTCAAAATGTGTAAATATGTTAAATGTGAAAAATATTAATAAACAAAAAAAAAGCTTAAGGCTCACCCTTATGCGAATTGAATGCGCGTTTCAATTCGCATAGCAGGAGAATGTGACTGGCTCTCTATGGAGCCGGTTCACATATCTCCGCAGTGGGAACGCGTGCCTTTTTTGGTGCGTTCCAGGTTCGATTTCAGCCCAAAATTCGGGCTGAAATCAGACCTGAACCGGTGAACCAGCACGCACCGGACCCCTGCTGTGAGCCACATGCGGCCTGCGTTGTGAACCCGGCCTAAATATTATTTACTAAAAAAGTTTTTATTTTTATTTGTCAGGTTGCCTTAACCACTTAAGGACCCCCGCACGCACATATACGGCCACAGAATGGCACGTACAGGCACAAGGGCGTAAATTTACGTCCCCGCCTGAGTGCGGTTCGGGGGTCCCATCGGGACCCCCTCCGCGGCGTGCGGGGGTCCCCCTACCTCTGGGAGCGATCCGGGATCTGCGGGCGGATGTCCGTGATATCCTCCCCCCCGCGATCGCTCCCAGCCAATGGGAGCGCGCTCCCAGCCTGTCACTTCCTCCTCCTGTGTTTACACAGGAAGGAGGAAATGATGTATTCTCTCATCGCAGCGCTGTTTCCCAGCGCTGCTGATGAGAGAAGACATCACAAGTAAGTGTGCACCAACACAACACTGACACACACTCACATAGGCATATTAACCCCTTGTGATCGCCCCCCCCACCCCCCTGTCACAGTGTCACTGAATGCAGTGATTTAATCACTGCATTTAGTGTCAGTGTGACAGGCAGTGTAAAAAACAGTTAGTGTTAGGTTCAGGATAGCCCCCCCTCCCCCCCTAATAAAGTTTTAACCCCCTGATCACCGCCCTAGTTAACCCTTTCACTCCCTATTGCCAGCGTCACTAAGCGATCATTTTTCTGATCGCTGTATTAGTGCCGTTGTTCCCGCTAGGTAGCTATTTTTTTTTATTGCGATTTTTTTTTTTACTAAAGACATGTGGCTAAATAAATTTTGGCCTAAATGTTTGACTAAAATTTAGTTTATTTGATTTTTTTTTTAACAAAAAGTAAAAAATAGTGTTTTTTTTTCAAAAATGTCGCTCTATTTTTGTATATAGCGCAAAAAATAAAAATCGCAGAGGTGATCAAATACCACCAAAAGAAAGCTCTATTTGTGGGAAGAAAAGGACGCAAATTTTGTTTGGGAGCCACGTCGCACGACCGCGCAATTGTCTGTTAAAGCGACGCAGTGCCGAATCGCAAAAACACCTTGGGTCATTTACCAGCGTATTGGTCCGGGTCTTAAGTGGTTAAAGGGGAAACTTACCCCATAACAACTTAAAAAATAATGTTATTTAGCAAAGAACATACATTCTGCGTTGTTAATTATGCTATCAAAATTAGTGTGTGCTGTAAATTACATCCAGCATTGCTCATGTTTTATCTTGCCTGAGGCTGCCATGTTGCTGAAACCCAGAGCCCCTGAGCAGCAGTGAATCTTTAGGCTGTCAGCAGATCGGCCTCCAGTGGCTTAGATTTTTGCCACGGTGCAGAGAATCAACCCAGGTTGTGCAGAGCAGGATGAGATCATGCCTTACTGGATGTTAAACAGTATTATTTTTAATGTTTAACATAGCTATACCTGCAGCAGGGGCCAGCCTGAAGATCTATTAGGACATAATTTTCTAAATAAAGCTTAACTTTAACTGACATAATGTGCAGATTGAAGTTCACTCCTTTGTTGTTGTTTGTTGTGAATTAAACAGAATTGGTACAAAAGTAACAATATTAATTTGTACCTTTCTTTTTCCCTGTTACCCAAATCTATATATTATGAGATTCAGTATCTTGTGATATAATTTAGAAATGAGAGTTCTTGACCATGAGTGAAAGCTTCAACATAACAAAAATTTGCTGGTAAATAGTTTGAAGGAATTGTCTTCTCACATACAGTAGTTATTAACAGAATATTCTTCTTGCAAACAATTACACTCCATCTTCAGAAAGTAGACATATTAGAAGACATAATGCTCCCTCGCGTTGATCAAACTCAAACTAAAATCTATTCATAATTACAATGGTATTTACATCTGTTAGTGGAGATTTCACACTCTAACATTCCCATTTAAACATTCTTGCTAATAAACACTGAGTCAGACAGATTTTGACAGCTGCCAGAACTGCTCTGTGTGAAAAGGCAACTCCGGCTATGATTAATCAGAGCCGAGAATTGCTGTGTATTGGGAAGGGGAGTCCCGGCAGTAGGGCAGAAAGACTGAATGTGCTACATGCATCCTTATGTTCTATAATTATTTTTTTTGGGCATGTGTAGCACCGTTGATATCTTAAACTAGTTCTAAAAAAAATAAAAAAAACAGTTTTACATGATTTGTTGATTTTCTTCTGTTTCTTGGATATACTATGATATTGGGTTAAAGCAATAATTGAGGAGAGATGTGGGTTGTTCCATTAGGACCCCAAATATGGTAGAAAAAAGTGCAAATTACCTTTATATTTATAAGGTTACATCTTTTATGGTGTGTTGCCTCAAGTAGGCACGTGGTAAAGACCACATTCACTGTGATTTGGAATTGACACTATTGAGTATTTACATGAAGAAGTTGTTATCAATGGTTTTGGTAGGGGTTAGTGCAAAAATTGGATTCACTTGTACAGCTGTGTTATTCAATGTGGACTATTTGAAGAATATATAAAAACACTTTATACTATTCGGCCCCTTGCACACTGCAGCTTGCAAAAGCTCAGTACAGCTTCTTTTTACTGAGCTAAAATACATTAAAAGAGTTGTAAATAAAATGATTAAAAATAGATAAAAATCAATCATATAATGTACCTGTAGTTTCTAGTTTCGTTTTTGCATGTTGTTACCTGCCTCTCTGCTGTACAGAGCCACAAAGCCAATACAGGGCAGTGATGGTTTGGAAAACGAAACTGATTGGTTCGGTGGGGTTTTAGACACACAGTAATCACACCTCCTTGATTAGTGACCACAGAGAGAAAGCCCCCAGCACTGTGGTTATCAGGAAACAGACAACCAGGAAGTGTGGAGATCAGAGAAGAATTACCACAACTTGAGAGCAAAAAAAAAAAAACGAACAATGAGGACATGAAAACAGCACTGCAGTAAGGTAAAGGAAGCTATTAAGATAAAAAAATAATTCCTTAACAAACCCTTAATTGTAATGTGTCTATGCACGTATCTGCGTAAACAAGTGCTGTGCATTCTTCAGTAGAAAAAAAAAAGCTGTCAATAAATTATGTGTTACACGAATGCAAAAATGCATGTAAATATGTGCAAATACATAAAAAAAAACTCTGAAAAAGTAAATGCTCAAACAGGAGTATCATGCGCAAGAGACTTTCTAATTAATATTACACATTAGTTGTAAAGAGATGCTGCCAAATGTGTTTTTGTACTATATGTATATTCATATATATTCTTTTTAACTTGTTTGCAGTAATGATTAAAATTATATATTCCTTATTTTATATATTATCACATATCATTTTTTTGTACTTGATATATATTTAGTATAACAAAAAAAGTGCAGTTTTAGAGCTAGACCAAAGTTAAATACCACGGGCCAGATTCAGGTACAATTACATTGGCGCAGAGTATCAGAGATACACTACGCCACCGTATTTTACCTGGCTCTACGACGAATTCAGGTAGATTACGGCCCGTAAGGTACGGTGGCGTAGTGTATTTCTCGCGGCAGAATCGAAATACGCGATTAGGGGGCGTGAAACATTTAAATTAGACGCGTCCCCGCGGCGATCGAACTGCCCATGCTCCGTTCAGAAATTTCCCGCCGTGCATTGGGCAAAATAACTTCATTTTTTGTTTGAGTAGCGTCGTTTACGTACATTCCTATTCCCGGACGACTTACGTAAAAAATAAAAAAAGACGTTGAAATTCGACGCGGGAACGACCGCCATACTTAACATGGGCTGTCTAATACTAGACCAGATAAAAGCTGGAATAACTTTACGCGGCAAAAATATGACTACAGATGCCGTAAGAGATTGCGAACGACACTCGTTACTTTATGGATCGTCGGAAGATGCTCATTTGCATACCCCCACGCGGAAAACGACGGGAACTCCACCCAGCGGCCGCAAAATTATTGCAGCGTAGATCCGAAGGCGTCGGATTGAAGCCCAAAGCCGTTGTTTCATGGTTTGAGGATTCAGACTAATGAAACGACGCGCGTAATTTGAAAGTACTCCTGTCTAACGCGAGATAGACCGGAGTGAGGGCTCTGTGAATCTGGCGCCCACATCTCTAGAGAGAGTCATAATATGTTTAATACTTACTGATCCTATATTTGTAATGAAAAGTATCCACTGACTAAGTAAAATAATATATACTCTCCCATCAACAACATTGCTTTATGGTTCAACACTTTCAATAAATAAACATAAAATATACAAATACTTAGTATTTGTATACATAGCTAATAATATGTCTGGTAATTTATTAAGGACTAATCACATTACTGGGATCAGAAGAAGTGAATAGATTTTCTTGAATATTAGCATACCTGATAAAATAACTACCTACATTTACTGAGGTTAGCAAACTGAAAAAAAAAACTAGGAAATTATGGAAGGAATGTATTCTAGGCAAAACTATAGGCACGCATTCAAATACACAGGTAAAAAGTAAGTGTGAGAACTATTTATAATTCTGTTCATCCAATCTTGAGCCAGGTAGCATAGCCAGACCACTGACTCTACTCTTTCCAAATAAACACAGCTTGGTCAAGGACCTCCTTATTCTTACATGTGAAGATGTGTTGTAAATCCCAGAAAATGTAGCAGGTGAAATATCATCTTGTCAGAATGTACTGGTCTAGTGTAAAACCTAGCACCTTCGTAGTACCCAGGCTGCTGCAATATGAAAAATGTCCTGCAAATAATGGTTCAGTTCATCCAAACATACCTTGACTCCATCAGGTTTCTTCAGTAAACTTCGTGCTGCTGTAAATGGAAAAAAGTTATTATATTACAACAAATTCAAACAGAAATAAGCTGTGTTGAAAAGATAAGGAAATATAATTTTTTTTTATAGGCTCTTGTGTTTTATTACAGACACAAAATAATGTACTGCGACTTGAGAAGAAAGTGGATACCACCGTATATGAAAAGCTGAACTAATCATTTTAAAGATACAATTATAGCCATATATTTCATAAATTGCAGATATATATATATATATATAAATAAATAAATAAGTGCAAGTCACGTAGAGTATTTAAAGTTATTGTAAAACCATGTTTTTAAAATTAAAATAATAAACAGGTTTATATTCACCTGAACCTCTTCTTCAAGGGTACCCCGCGGCGATCATGGCTTTTTCTCTTCTGGGTCTGCCCCAAAATAGCAATAGACGTGTGGGTTCGCTCTTAAGCTGGGTTGTGTGCGCCAACTGACACACACAGTGCTGCTTAGCCCTGACCCCTGCTCTCTGGGTTTGATTGACAGCAGTGGGAGCCTGTGGCTCATACTGCTGTCAGCAAAACCTGTGATACCAGGACAGGGATGAGAAGATCAGCAGTTGGGCACAGCACTGGATTGATAAAGGGTAACTGTTGGGGGGGGGGGGTGAGAGGAACAGGCAGAGCAAGTTTTTTTACCTTAATGTAGAAAATGCATTAAGGTAAAAAAACAATCTTCTTTATAACCACTTTAAGTCAACCCACAAATATACATGTGTAACTTACAGTGCTACGAGGACATTAGTTCACATTGTCTAAAATAGAAGCATTACCTAACTGCATTTTTTATTATTATGCCTTGTAGAAACGGACGGTTTTCCTGTCTGAGTAAAATCCGATGGTTTTAATGACAGAATTCCGCTCCAGCTGTCCTTGCATGCACACGATCACACTAAAATCCGACTGTCAAACACTACGACAAGCCGAAAAAATTAAATTCTATGCTTCCAAGCATTGCGTGGTGTTTATTCCGTCGGAAAAGCACACAGACAATCGGAATTTCCAATCTAATATCTATCTAATTCCGTCGGAATTTCCGACTGAAAAGTCAGATGGGGCATACGCACAGACGGAATATATGATGAAAAGCTCCTGTCTGACCTTTTCCGTCAGAAATTCTGCTTGTGTGTTCAAGGAATTAGATTTTCTCACAATAGGTTTCTCATCAAACTGTTCAGACTACAATCAGTTGAGTTGTACATTGAAGTAGACCAATAAACTTCTGGGAGGCCCCTTTCTTGTACTGCACACCTAATTTAGTCCTATATCACCAGAAATTTGTATGGCCAGCAATTTCTGTTTAAAATGCTGCATTTTAAATGTCACAATGAAACTGCATGAACATATGACATTTGATAAATCTTGCCATTTATGTAATATATTCCTTGCAATAAAGGCTGTGTTAAATAATTCAAAAGCTCTGGATTTCACAAAAGGCCATTCACACCTAATGGCAACTTTATAAAAAATGCATCCTTATTTTTCTTCACGCATAAACCAACATACACCGCATATTATTAGAATTGGGCTTTTAACCCTATAAATTGCACTAGAGCAGGGTCACATAAGATTGAATGAACAGCTTAAGACCTCTTTCACACTGAAGCATTTTTACAGTGTTTTAGCGTTAAAAATAGCACTCTTAAAACGCTCATAAAATGCTCTCCATGCATCTCAATGGACCCTTTCACACTAAGGCATTGTGCTGGAGGGGCATTGAGAAAAGTCCTGCAAGCAGCATCGTTGATGCAGCTTTTGGACGCTAAAAAAATGCTCCAAGAATGCCCCTCTTCATTGAAATGAAAGCGCTGTAAAAACGCCTGAATAGCGCCTATAATCCGCTCAGAGCTGTAGAAAAGTCACATGATCTCATAAAAATGTAAACATGCAAGCAAAAAAAAAGAGCATCTACAACAGCAGGACTGAAATTGCCCATGCTTTAATAACGCTGGAAAAACGCTGTTAAAACGCCTGCAGCGTTGCGTTAATTTTAACACCAGCGCCCTAAAAATGCGGTAATAGCGCTAAAGGCGTTTTAGGAGCACCTCAGTGTGAAAGGGCTCTTACAAGTTACCCTGTCTGTGACCACAACATCACTACTGAGACTTGTAGTGACATAGTGGATTGAAACATATGCAATTAGTTCCAGCAGCCAGCCCAGGCTGTGGAAGGGGTTAAACATTATCGACTCAGTTTCCCAGGCTTAGGTTTTGGTGGTCCACTAAGACCAGGGCCACCGAGCCCTGGAAAATTTGGAGCAGGGGGTATGGGGACCCATCAAGGTCGGCGCTAAAGATACCAGGAGTTACGGACAGCATCCAAGTCATGGACAATGCCATTATGGACTCCCACTTCGCGGAGGTATGCCTGGGCCACTACGCTATTTTACTTAGGTTCAAGGATAGGATGTTTTTCAGTTATAGTACTGCCATGCTCCAATGCAACCATAAAAGTTATATTACCTGCTCTAAGTCTAGTCTGAAGTTATTCAAAAGGGTGCATGGTGGTTGTGGTATATTGCAAAGGACCTGGGTCTGTAATTGCACTATGGAGTATGTAGTAACACCACCGTTAGGTGTCCTGGTGGCACCCCATTCTGCTATTGTGAGCGAGGTAACGAGGTACACTGGACTGGAGGAGTGGGGGCAGGCTCAGCACATCCCTCCTAATGCAACATATAAGTTACAGTGTGTAGTGACATGGGACAAGTTGTTTTTCAAAGGAACTCTGCACTTTATTTGCTGCACACAGTTAAAGCTCCTTTCTAAGTCAGGTAACTGCCTTAATGTTTGATATTTCACATTACTGTAGTCTCCGCCTGGTCCCGAGCATTAATGAGCATGCTCTGTGCAGAGTGTCACCCCACATGCATGGGTGCAGTAGACCCCGCTCACAGGATTGTGAGACCATTGGGCTCAGCAGGGGACATGCAATCCAACACACCTAAACACATAGATTTAGCTCACCACCTGTGATTTCTTTATTGGGGTTGCAGGTTTACCATTTTACACCTAACAGGGTTCCTGTTTCTGTGGATTAAAAAGCTAACTTTAATGTGATTAGTTGAACTGTAAAGTAAAAGATCAAAAAATAACCAGCAGACATATCGGTCCGACGGGTTCCCAGCCGACAGATTTCAAAGCATGCTTTGAAATCTGTCGGGTGGCCAAATCCGTCGGCTCGCCCGTACACACGATCGAATCTGTCTGCTGGGACGGTCGGGCCGACCGTTTCCAGCAGAAAGATTTGATCGTGTGTACGCGGCCTAAGAATTTTTCAGGTAACGACCAACACAACAATATTCTTTCAGGAAACAATGGACACATACAATTGAATGAAAGTGACACATAGCAGGACTAAACCTGGGTGCACTTCTGAACATCTTCTATTATACTACTCTCATCCTGTGAATGCCCATACAGCAACATGGATCACGGATGTGTTTCTAATTAAAACCAATTGTCATTTTTAAAGTTGCAAGTATTACAGAAGCTATATTTAGTGTTGATACATAGTAGAAACATTGCCAACATGCATATACTGTAGAGATTTTTAGGACAAAAAAAATGGCATAACTTTTTTTTTTTTAAATGCTCTAGCAAAGCGTGGTGACGTACAACACTTACGATGGCACTATAAAGGGGTAGTTCCATTCGGATGGCACCACCCTTGGTGAGAGACGATTCGTGCCTTTCAGTCTTTTACAGCGAGACGAATGTACTATTTCCATTACGAACGCTAGTTTTACCAGAATGAGCATTCCCGTCTCATAACTTGCTTCTGAGCATGAGCGTTTTTTTCACGTCGTTAAAGCCTACAGACGACCATTTTTTAGAGCATGTTTTACATTTTTAATGGCCATTTTTAACGTCACAAATGCTCTGGAGCCCACACACAGTCTTGTTTAATGACATTTAAAAATAAAATGTTTTTCACATCTTTTTAGGTGTGTAATGTACAAACAAAGATTATAAAGTACAGTAACTTCTTACTAATGTTAATTGCAAACATTTGAGGACTCTTTAAAGTGGACCTTCCCTCAAAAGGAATAGTATTGTTTTCCCTCATCTTTACCCCTTCTCTTAACATTATTTTACATTTTTTTATGGTGGAGGGTAACTTTTTTGATAGCCATCTACTCCCACTTCCCCAATTCTCATCAAAGCGAGAATAGCATATGCTTAGGTATGCCCTCTGCCAAAGCCCTCTACCCTGCCTGCAGTCTCCTGGGACACATCACATGTCCCAGGAGGCTGCAGGACCAGTCCCAGAGTGCTGTCTAACCTTGTGCATACAAAGTGGGGTCAGCTGTGATTTCTCAGGAATTCACAGCTAGCTCTCATATCCAAGATGGTGGTGCCAGGGAAGAAGCAGCTATGAAAAGATAACACCAGACTCTTATTTTTAAATGCCAGCAGCTACAGTACTTGTAGCTGTCAACTTTTCTTTTTTTTAAAAGAAGACAAGTTCCTCTTTAGGGCCTCCCAAACAAATCAATGCTGTTTATACAGTTTTTCTGTTATACAGAACAAATGAAAGCAGCTATTTTTTGGTCAATGAAAATATTTCAGTGGTAGAAGCCTAGCAAACCATCAGGAACTTGTGAGACTGATTTCCCATTAGGTAGCCCGAATTTCTGATTAACTTAAATAGTTGCGTTTTCAGGCCTTCCCAGAGAAATGTCTGTCTGCCTTCGGGGTGTAGGGGAAGGAAAGCCATTTGCTGGACACATTCAGAAACAGGCAGAAGGGTTAGCTGTACTTCACTTCGTACCTTTGGTATCCATTATTGAAATTGGGAACATTCAGGCAATGACCGTCTTACTGTGGTGTCCTACACTTTATCACCACTAAGCGTAAGCACATATGGTTTTATAATAAAACTGTCCCCCACCCACAAAGACAACTCACACGCCAGGAAAGCCAGAGAAAATGTATCCTATGTATCCCAAAATGGATTTTTTTTTTGTTGTGTTCAAGTCATTTAAAAAAAAAAAAAAAACATATCTTCATACACATAAATAATTTAAAAATGTTCAGATGATTTTTAAAATCTTAAAGTGGTTGTAAACCTTAAGTGTCACTTCTCTCTGCTGTCTAGTTCCTCTGCTATTAGCACAATTTAAAATGGTGATGGGGAGGGAGCTGCAGGACTCAGCCTGTGAATAGAACTAAAGAGTTATTGCTTTTTCTGTGTGTTTTCAGAACGATCTACAGAAAAATAGCTGCAGAAACACAGCTACAACTCTTATGTAGGAGGATTTGTTTCATCCCTCTGAATAACCTGATGCCAGTCACTTCAGTGGGTACACGAGATAGTTTACAAACACTTTGAATAAAATAATAAAAACTTTTTTTATTGTATTTCCAAGGAGCTTCTGTGATGGACCATTGGCTATTACAGTTAGTTACAAATTAATTTTAGAGACAAATCCCACCAATTTGAAAGCATAGGTGGCAGAAGGTTACCAATTAATTGAAGAAATAAAGTATGTTAGTATTAAAGTGGAAAGTATAAGGAAATATCCTATTACTTATTAAAAATAATAAAAAGCTTTATCAGGTGCAGAATAAAATGAAAAAGGTGGAAAAACAGCAATTTCTTTAAATCTTACCTCACATGAAACACATTCCACATAAAAGGAAAATTAGAAAAAGGAAAATTAAAAACCACATTTATAACTACAGTACTATGATGTAAATGTCATGCCTTACAAACAGATATGTTGCATTGAATGGAAAGTTGGGTCTCACTAGAATAAATGTCTATCCAAAGTAATTGATACCTCAAAGGTAACCTGTCACAAATAAAAGAGCACCTGGAGTTGCAGCAGTTCAAACAAGAGAGTTTACACTGAGCATGCCAATGCCCAAAATATGCTTTGATGTAATGCAATATGTATGACTTGGGAGATTTAAATGTTCCCAAACACTGGTCATGAATTTCAAATAAAAACATAACATTTTAACTGGTTTTAAAAAAAGTGTAAGATGCAACTGATTTCGCCACATATGTGTGTATGTGCAAGAGAGAGGCATGGGAGAGATCAGGAAAATGTGCAATCTGGCAACTAGAGTTGGCCTGCAAACTTAAGCCTTGTACACACGCTCGGTTTTCTCAGCAAGAACCAGCAAGAAAACTGCTGAAAGAGCTTTCTTCCAAAGTAAACCGAGCATGTGTATGAGGCTTTCAGGTTTCTCATCTGGAAAAATAGAGATCCTGCTCTCTATTTCCTCGTCGAGATTCTTGTTGGCCTGTTTCCCGACGAGAAACTCGATCATCTGTATTTTTACCTGTCGCCGTGGAAACCCAATGACTTTGACGCATGTGCGGTAGCTTCCACAGCATAGGTAGGGTGAAGCAAGATGGTTCTTTTAAAACAAGTGTGTGTACACTTGGCCGGCAAGAGATTCTTGCCAAGAATCTCGTTGGGAAAAACAACGTTTTTTTTCTGACGAGATTCTATCGGCCTAAACTGAGGGAATTTTTTTTTATTTTTTTTATTTTTCCGGGAATATTTATTATAGCAAAACGTAAAAAATATTGGATTTTTTTTTTAAATTGTCGCTCTATTTTTGTTTATAGAACAAAAAAATAAAAACCGCAGAAGTGGTCAAATACCACCAAAAGAAAGCTCTATTTGTGGCAAAAAAAGGACGCCAATTTTGTTTGGGAGCCACGTGGTGTTGGTTCACTGTGTTTTATCAAGTCCAAAGTCAGTGCAGCCCTGTATCAGGAAATTCTATTTTGTTCTAATTGTATTCTAATTTAATGAGATGCAACTGTAAATTAACCATGTGAGACCCATGTGCTTTCCATTTAATACATTCAAAGTGAACATAAAATGTATGTTGAACAAATACCACCTAAATATTGACAATAAATGCTTTATATAGTAGACTAATATGTTTTATGCTCTAGGTGAGTAAAAGTTTCTTTAAAGTTACATGAAATCTGATGACATGAAGGAGATAGATTTAATAAGTTGTCATTGCCTTATTTGTAACACATTGTTTGATCTTTCTGGCATGTTTCTAAAAGCAAAGTGAGAAGAAGCTAGAAAACATGCATCTCTATAATTTAAAAAAAAGTTTTTTACTTAGTTTTAATATCTAACAATGAAATAACATTATTAAATTATTATTCACTGAGACTGCAGAAACTGCGATTTCAGAAAAAACAAAGAGATGTGGATATAATTGTTGTATACCCATTAGTAAATCTAACTCCAGCACAGAATGAGGTAAAAGAAAGGGCACTATTGAATATGAGTGTAGGTAGGAATTAATACGTCCTTTTTTAAAATCCTGATTTAGTACTTTGTTTTGTGTGCTGTATTACAGTGAAAGCAAAATGATTTGGAAGACAAGTACCATGAAACAAAAAATAAATAAAATACACCTTAGAGAAAAATATCTAATGTGGAAGCTAAATGACAGGTTGTCCTTGGAAAGTTTAAGTGGACTCATTGGCCCAGATTCACATACAATTAGATTTGCGTAGAGTATCAGAAATACTCTACGCCGCCGTATTTCACCTGGCTCTACGTGAAATCCCGGTAGATTTTGTCCAGTAAACTACGGCGGCGTAGTGTATTTCTCCCGGCGCAAGCCATCTACGCGAGTAGGGGGCGTGAAGCATTTAAAATAGGCGCGTTCCCGCGGCGATCGAACTGCGCATGCTCCGTTCAGAAATTTCCCCGCCGTGCATTGCGCGAAATCACGTTGTTACGTAATTTTTTTTGAGTAGCGTCGTTTACGGACATTCCTATTCCCGAACGAGTTACGTAAAAAAATAAATAAATAAATTTAATTCGACGTGGGAACGACGGCCATACTTAACATGGGCTACGCACCGTTAGACCAGCAAATAGCTGGTCTAACAGTACGTAGCAAAAAAATGACGTAAGCGATTGCGAAGGCCGCTCGTATCTTCGTGGATCGCCGTAAAAAGTCATTTGCATATCCCGACGCTGAAAACGACGCGGACTCCTCCCAGCGGCCGCAAAAAGTTTGCAGCGTAGATCCGAAGGCTTACAAAGACGTAAGCCTCTCGGATCGAAGCCCGAAGCCGCCGTATCATGGTTTGAGGATTCAAACTAGTGATACGGCACACGAAATTTGAAATTACTCCTGTCTAACACCAGTTAGACAGGCGTAATCGCTCTGTGAATCTGGGCCAGTGAATTTTGTGCTGTTTTGGACTGAGTAGATAATGGCGAGAACTTCCCCAATTGGATGCTGTTTTTTTCGCATCCTGTGGTTTCCCAGAAGGTGGGGGGAGGATCTCTAAAATCGAGATGACCAGCCATAAAATTCCTGACAAATATTTCAACCATTTCACACTGCATCCACAGAAAAAAAAAATGTGTGAAGAAATTAAATGTTATCTTTATTACCTTAGTTTAAAATACAACCTATAAAGAAAACTTTACTTTTTTCCCTAGACAAATGTCTTCATGATTGACCATGTTAAAACAACTGTTTTATAAGTGAAAAAGATTACACATTGGGGTTGATTTACTACTAATGGTGAGTGCAAAATCTGGTGCAGTTGTGCATGGTAGCCAATCAGCTTCTAATTTCAGCTTGTTCAATTAAGCTTTGAAAAAACAACATGGAAGCGGATTGGTTTCTATGCAGAGCTACACCAGCTAGTAAATCAAACCCACTGTTATCTTTGACACCTACTTACTTTGATGTACCAGACGTCCACAAGAAAACAGTATCAAAGGCTAGGTATAGTTTCTGTACACACCAGTTTCCTTGTGCTGTTAAACTACTAGGAGTGGCAAATTAGGCTGTAATATTACATTTGCATCATCAAAGAGGAACATATTTTATTACAAATTGAGGAATTAATGTTCTTCCTTCTAAAATTAATTGATTTTCACTCAGCAAAAAAAAAAGTAAAAAGGCTTAGTGCGTTTACCCATGTTCTTGCACTTTTCTCCTAAACCTCCTCTGTGTTTTTTTTTTATAAAAAGAGTGTCTTTTTACCTCACTAATATGGGATTCAACCTTGGAAGGTGAGGTAGAGAGAGTACTTTCTGCATACTTTGGCTGAGGTTTAATGTTAGGGAACAAAGTTGAATTAAGCGGAGCTCCAGCCACGGTAAAAAATTGTTTTTAAAGTCAGCAGCTTAACAGTTAGCTGCTGACTTTAAATAAAGACACTTACCTGTCCTAGGCGCCCGCGCTGAGGGCCCCCGATGCCGGTCCCATTTCCCGCGCCGCCATTGTAACAGGCATGAAGCCGTACGGCTTCACTGCCCGTTTCCTATGTGCCTGCGCGACATGGCTTGAATGGGCGCGCTGCTCTCTGACACACACAGTTCCCAGGAAGCAGCGCGCCCATTCAAGGAGAAGGAGAAGAAGAAAACACACCGCGGATTGGAAGAGGCAGATTACGGACTTCCGCATAGCAACAGCTATTTCGGGTGAGTATTTTTTTTTTTTTTTTTTTCGGGTTTTTTTTTTTTATTTTTTTCAAACAACATTGTAAAATGTTGTTATACTGGGTGGAGCTCCGCTTTAAGATCAGCATTTGTCTTTTAAGATTATTGAGTATTTTTGTAACCATCATTTATCACATTTGACTTACTGTTCAAGGCTTGCCTATTCTTCTTTTTCGTTTTATGCTACTAATGTTCCAAATGTACATCATATGTTCAATACCGATAAGATATATAATTACCGGTATGTATAAAAAATAAATTAAGACAAATAAAGTTCCTTTTCATTGGAAAAATAGTACAAATATATAACAAACGTATTACTCAGTCACAACTCAAGGAAGCCTGAAGATCATGAAAACAAGGCAAATATTATTTTCCTTCCTTACTAACATGGCATTAGTGATGCCACAGAAAACCTAGGTATAACCCCAGCGCTCTCTGCATCATTTAAATCATTTTCCTATCAAGAATTCTCTGCAGGCTGTACGCCCTGGCCAAAACTAGGAAACATATGACATTTTACATCTATACCAGAGTTCTTCTGTTGTCCATTCCTTGCTCTCCACAGCTACTGTCTTTACTATTGAGCAGCAGCTCCCATGAGTTACCGACTACTCGGAACCAATGTATATGCTAACAGATGGCTTAAATGGCCCTATGCTCAGCACCATACAAACACTGACTCAAATGCAAGCAAATTATAGTCTTCAAAAACACTAGAGAAACAGCAAGTAGCCCCTTTCATTGTAAAAAGGGTTCTTCAAATACCAGGATTCTTCAACATGCCTAGAAAATTAACTACTACCACCACAATGAAGCTTCAAATCCCAGGATCCTTCCACATTCCTAGTAAATAACCTACTACTACCACTATGAGGCTTTAAATGAGATAACGCAATCCATTTAAAATCAATTGACATATCATCAAACATGATATGTGGTGGTAACAGCTCAAATGGAGAGTGTGCATCTTCAAACTAAAAGCTCATTATCGGACACTATATAATTATATAAACATATCATGGAACTGATGGTAATAATGTAATTAAATGCATGTATAAAATTATTGTTGAGGAATAATAGGATATCCAAATCTGTTTTCTTTGATTAGGATTTTAAATACTGAATAGGTCTCTTGTGTGAAATTCAACTAACAACAAATAACAAATCCAAATCTTACAAAAATTAAAGGCAAGCTGAATATACATTAGCCATTTAGACATATGAGGAAAGTCAGAATAACAACACACCTTTTTTAACAGAAGTACAAAAAGATTTTTATAATTACATAGATTTTATTCAACAAGGTCCAGGTTATAACTGTTGCATTAATGAAAACAAAACAATAAATAATGAGCTTTCTGCAGAGCCATGGAAATGTTAGAATTATTATATCAATCTCCAATAGGCCAGTTAAAATATTAGTAATTTAAATGAGGACTATTATTAGTATCTAGATACTGACTAACATTTATAGGTAAAGTTGATCCAGGGAATATCCGATTGCCTCTCAGGGGACCAGGAAGGACATTTTTACCCTGCTGTAGCAAATTGGATCACGCTGGGTTTTTTTTTTTGTTTTGTTGAACTAGATGGACTTGTGTCTTTTTTCTACCTGACTATAACTATGTAACTATGATTACTCAAGACTTCGTTTTAGCAAGTTTTGGGGAGTTGAAATAATGGGAAAACTCCTCTCACCCTTTTATTACACCACTGCTAAATTCAATGAAATGAGGTAATCTTTCACTTCCAGCACATAAATCCCCAGTTTAGACTTTCAGCCTGGGATCAGTATTATTTAAGTGAAAATACTAATTCCTGCCGTGGTCTATTAGTTTTCTATCCTAACTTTAAACTATGTACTAAGTACAAGAACTAGGACTGAAGATAGACCATATGAGTCAGGCACAAGACTTGAGAACTTATGACCAATGTTATTAACCACTTTCCCACCGCGCTATAGCAAAAATACTGCTACAGCGCGGCAGGGTTATCTTGACACGATGTCCCTGGGACGTCGTCCTTCACTTCCACGATTGCGCGTCCCCTGGGACGTGCCCGCGGAAGTGTCCGTGCTCGCCGGGTCTAGAAGACCCGGCGCATCACGGATCACGGTAAATTGCCGCTGATAGCGGCCGTTTACCACGTGATCGCGCCGTCATTGTATTCTCTAGGGTCTTTGCTAAAAAAGCATATATAATATTTTGGGGTTCTATGTAATTTTCTAGCAAATAGATGATGATTTTTACATGTAGGAGAGGAATGTCAGAATTTGGTCTGGGTGTTCCAGAACGCCTGGTGGCGTTCCCTGCATGTTGGGCCTCTGTATGTGGCCACGCTGTGTAAAAGTCTCACACATGGGGTATCGCCATACTCGGGAGGAATAGCAGAATGTGTTTTGGGGTGTAATTTGTGGTGTGTGAGAAATAACCCGCTAATATGACAAAAACAAGATTTTTTTATTTATTTTTTACAGAATTTTCAGTCGTTTTTCTTTTATAGCGCAAAAAATAAAAAACCCAGAGGTGATCAAATACCACCAAAAGAAAGCTCTATTTGTGTGAAAAAAAGAACAAAAATTTCAAATGGGTACAATGTTGTATGACTGAGTAATTGTCATTCAAATTGTGAGAGCACCGAAAGCTGAAAATTGGCCTGGTTAGGAAGGGGGTTTAAGTGCCCAGTGGTCAAACCTGGCTCTCCTAGAGGTTTTTCAGAGAATCACAGAAATTACGAGATCGCTTTGCAGTGTCGGGCCCTGACCTATTTGGTCTCTCTTTCTCTGGCAGCGCCCATTGTGCTCATTTTTCTTTTTCCAGTTTTAAACAGTCTTCTAGTGTATTCAGTGGATTCGGTATCAAAATATTTTATTGCAAAATTGAACATTCGTGCACACAATAAATAAAGGTTTATTTACAATTATACAAAATTAAGTTTTAAAGCTACTAATAACATACCTGAAAAGTTTCTGGTAGCCAGCATGGTGGTCAGTATTGCACCCTTAAAACAGGCAATGGAATATGTCAATATAACAAGCAAGCATTTTGTATCAATACTAACTAGACTAAGCAACATAAGGGTACAAGGTGATATTTAAACAAATGACCTTCTCAACAAAAAATTAGGTGAAGACATGCACACATTCTTTACTTAGCAAAGTAAAGCAGATGTCTGATTAAGGCATTAAATAATAACCAACCTAAGAACAAAAATGGTAATATATTTAAATTGTAGTAGTCAGTAGTGCTGCCTGCTTTTGTTTTTCTTTTTTTATTCAAGTTAGTAACATTTTGGGCAAACATAGAAAACACCTGTTGAGCTTGCCAGAAATGGAGTGTCCTTGTCAATTCCAGTGAGCTGTACTGAAGACTATCTTCCTTCTTAGATAACTTCTTTAATCTACTAATTACTCTGCTCCCCCTTCTTAAAGTGGCATATATAATTATAAAGTGACATATGCAAAGGTCAAAATACAAAACTATCTCCTCAATAATATATCTTAAATCACACTCTTGCATCAAAAAACAACATAAATAAATATATAGATCTATATAGATCAATATCTATATAGATCTATATATCTATATATATATATGAAATGTATTGTCTCATCTGATAATGGGGACCCCATTGATAACAAGGGTCAATTGCACCTAATTCTTAACATATTCAGACTCCCACTGCTTTCCATGTCCTGAAACTCAGCGACAAACTGTCTCTCAGGAGTAGATGGATGAAAAAAGAAGCATAAAGTACCAAATAGTGCAGACTGCTAGATCATATTACCGTATTTATCGGCGTATAACACGAACAGGCGTACAACATGCACCCTAACTTTAAGGGGGAAATTTCAGGAAAAAAACTTTCCATAGCCCCCTGCATATAACACGCAGGCACAGTTTACCCGTTATTTTCAGGGTAAAAATGTGAGTGTTATACGGCAATAAATACAGTAATTTTCCAATAATGGCATCCAAACTTTGTCCTGCCTAATGATGTCACCGCCCCTACTGACACGCTGCGACAAATTGGTTTTCTAGAAGGCCTTTAAAAAAGCCAATCCGGGCTCAACGCATCAGGTGGGGACATCACCACGCTGGGCGGAGTTTGAGAAATTGAGTTTGCCTGTACTTTATGACATGCCTGTGAAATCTCCTAACATGTGAGCGCAATGTGAGTTTTTTTAAAAAAAAAAAAAATGATATAGCAGTCTGCACTATTTGGTACTTTATGCTTCCTTTTTGGTCCTGAGAGACCGTTTGTCATTGAGTTTCAGCAGGAGCGCAATTGACCCTTTTTTATCAGTGGGGTCCCAATTACCAGGTAAGAAGATACCCATAAGGTGTGGTGAAGGACACTTGGGTGTTCACTAACGTGGAAGAATTAAAAATGTTGGTGGCAAGAACTTGGAAATGGTGTATGGGACACTTAAAATGTTTGGACTACACATTTCATATATATATTTTTTATGTTGTTTTTGTTTTTGATGCATAAGGTGTTACAGAGTGATTTGAGATATATTACTGAGGAGATCATTTTGTATTTTGATCTTTGCATGTGTCACTTTATAAATTATATATGTCACTTTAAGAAGAAATTAAAAGCGCTCCACTATTAGAATTTTTATACAACAGTGTTATGCAAGTTAAACAGGGATCAGTCAGGTAGGAGATGTACATGCTTACACTGGTCTAAGCTGGACCAATGTATCTATGGAAAAAAAAAACACACCTAAACGGCAGCTTTAAGTGAGGAGAAACAGTTTTTTTTTTTTACACTATGGTATCAAATAAAACCTTTGGCAATTCTTCTTCTTAGGTTTCCACATATGAAGTAACAATGGAAAATGGCATTTCTGCTACAATCATATTTTTTCCACGGCAAGACACAATTTTTTTAAATCAGCAATTAGCTAATTAAAGTATCAGCCCACTCAAACACATTTTTGCAATTATGCATGTACTAAGGAAGACAGTATCAACCATCAACTTCTCATATCTTCTACTAACAGTGATTTCTTTCACATATGGCTCTGAGCTTTAGCATCTGTCAACAGCAAGGAATACTGTTGAAACGGAACCAGTGGTTGGCTGGCTCTACTTGAATGTCAGTCTGGAAAACTGTTTGCCAAAGACCACATCACCATTGATCTAGTATGGGTCATGTGACCCATACTCCTTTACTTTTATTTGTGTATGACTGAGCCATTTAAAATGAATAAATAAATAAATAAATTCGATTTAAACTATTGCTCCATGACTGCATACATATTTATAAGGGACATTACACTGGCGAACCAGTCAGTCTATACAAGGGGTCTCCGGAACTACAATTCCCATCATGCCTAGTCATGCCTGTAAATGTCAGATTTAAAATGCCTAATGGGATGTGTAGTTTGGCAACAGCTGGTAGGCCGTAGTTTGGAGATCCCTGGTCTAATTTGCAAGCTTTTCCACTTTAAGTTTGGGAAAATTACATTTTTATGTGTGACTATTTTGGTAGTTTAAAGGCTACAGATTTGCACGTCATGAAGTTGTAATATATAATATATAAGTAATGTAAAAAGGATAGCATAGTACTGTTGGTCAAAAATGCTGGCCCAAAAAAAAAAAAAAAAAACTAATTGTAAACTAATAATAAAAAACAAACAAACAGGTTTATACCTCCTGCATCCCTGATCCTCCTCTTTTGGGTTTACCCATTGGTGCTTCTGGCTCCTCCTCTTGCAATGGGGGTCACACCTGCAGGCTTGCTCCTGAGCCACACTGCCTACGTACATAGACAGACAGCGTGGCTCAGCCCCGCTCGCTGCTACAGAGTATGACTGACAGCAGCAGGAATGAATGACTCCTGCTGCCTCAGCAAAGTCTGTGAGAACGGGGAGAGCCACTACAGATGGGCACAGCGCTGGATCAAGTGATGACATTTTTGCAGTGAATGCATTAAGGTAAATATTGTTTAGGCTTTAGAACCACTACAAGAATGGTGCTTACCTTCAGCTTCCTCCGAGCATTAAACTTCTTCAAACAGTCTACAGTTTCCTGTCTGTGCATCATGGAGGCAACAGTAGAACGTTGCTGTATAAAAAAAAATTAAACACACACATCACATGACTATAAGGAAGCAGAAAAAAATTATTTACATATTTTTGCACGTACAGACATTTCATTGAATGTGTAATCTCTGTCCGGCCTCCTCTCCTAGATCTACCAAAACAATATAGTAGAGTCCTACACAGTAATCTACTCAAATTGTATCCAATATTTTTCTAAAATATGCTGGATTACTATATGTTAAGTCAGCAAGGTATATTCCACCTCATGGACTCATCACATTTATTTTTACTATCGTGCTTCTGGTACCCAAGCCGCTTGCTATGGGTGCACTTGTGTGTCCCTGCTTCCAGAGCATGGCTTGGCCCTCCTCTCCACTTCCTCCTCACTGGCTGTGATTGACAGCAGCAGGAGCCAATGGCTCCCACTGTTGTGTCTGAGCCAATAGAGAGAGAGCCTTTCCTCTTGTGCACATCGCTGGATTGAGATCAGGCTCAGGTAAATATAAATATAATATATGAAGTAAATGGCTGCACACCGATATAACGAAAGTCCTTTTATTGTGCAATCACATTAAAATGCATGACACACACCACAAGAACAGTAGCCGGGAAAAGAGGTTTACACATTTCACACAACTACATTGTGCTTACTCATAACCTAGGATTTTTGTTATATCAGTGTGCAGCCATTTTCTTCATATTTTCTAATACACATTTGTGTGAGGAGTCCCACCCATCTAAGCTGGGTGGAGCTGTTTGCAGAAGGTTTTTTACCTTATTGCATAGAATTTAATAACAATTATGCAGTGTGTCACAACAATGCTGTATCAATTTCTATTTATAGTCTTGAATGTTGTTGGACTTAAAGGGGTTGTAAAGGTTTGTTTTTTACTTTCTAAATAGTTTCCTTTAAGCTAGTGCATTGTTGGTTCACTTACCTTTTCCTTCCATGTACCTTCTAAATGTTTTTTTTTCTTTGTTTTCTTTGTCTGAATTTCTTACTTCCTGTTATTCCTCAGTAAGCTGTTCTAAATGACTTTCCACCACTCGGATGATGGTGGAAAGCTTACTGAGGAGAAACAGGAAGTGAGAAATTCAAACGAAGAAAAAAAAACATTTAGAAGGGAAATGGAAGGAAAAGGTAAGTGAACCAACAATGCACTAGCTTAAAGAAATCCATTTAGAAAAAAAAAAAAACCTTTACAACCCCTTTAACAAAATATATCACCTATAGTTTCATGGTTGAGTTTAGCTATTGTTATATATAACAACATTTTTTTTTGTTTTTATGATATGCTTACACAGATCCATGGATGTTTCAGAGCTTCTGATGCAGTGATTCGTTTGGCTGGATTGATGGTAAGCATTTTATTAATCAGATCTTTGGCTTCAGGAGTCACCGTGTCCCATTCTGGTGATGGAAACTAAATGACCATGGAAAAAATAAATTATATATTATATATACACACACACACACACACACACATTATATATATATATATATATATATATATATATATATATATATATATATATATATATATATATACACACACACACATCCAAACACATAAATATATGTAACATTTTTGTCAAAGAAAAACAATGGGTTTTCAAGGCTGGGATATGTTGTCTAGAGGAAGACCAGATGCTGACAGTTGTGATAGAATTGCTTGGTGGCTCAATGCAAAAACAGCTATTTGGAAGATGCAAAGTGTGACATCCCACCACCCGGATGATAAGTGAATTGTGGAGTTTCTCAAATAACACACAGAAACAAATAAAAACTTACATCATAAGCACCAGCCTTTATCTGCTGGTACAGTCTGTGTTGGTCCTCATCCCAGAAGGGAGGATAACCCACCAGAAGAATGTAAAGGATCACACCTGCATAAGGACAACAATAAAATATTTGCAAAACAGATGTCAATTTTCTAAGTAAAACCATTGTATATCATTGCTACACTTAAGTGTATCCTGAAAGTGATATTTAAACTTCTGTGTTATGGGAGAGCAGCCATCAGAATGCAACCTTGGTACAAAGGGTAATTATGGGAAAGGTCTGCCTTTTTCTTGTAACTGAATATATTGTAAATTAATGTTCTAAGAAATATACTCTGTATTCCTTCATGTAATTCTTTTATTTTAACCTAACATTTTCTCCCTTGGTGTAGACTATAGATAGATGGCTGTGTATTAGATAGTCTTTCAACTACTCACCAATAAATGTTGTTATTGTGTTAAAGCTTTCACTCTTGGTCAAAGAACTCTCATTTAACCCGCATCATATCTTTGAGATATTAAATCTTAAATATAATAAACGGGTAACAGATTGATTTTTTGCAGACAATTTAATCACATACTGAGTATTCAGCTTTTTAATTTTTTAATCCTCCCTATGATTAAATTTGAATAAACGATTTTACACTATGAGGTCCCCTGTTGGTCTGTGTTTTGCATACAGAACCTAGTGAAATGGACAGGAGAATATAAGGACTTTTGAATTCCAATTAAGGTGACCTGTATAAGAATGATCAATCAATTTTGGAGAAACAAGTAACCCGTGTATTTGTGAAGAATGGCATTATCTACAAAGTGCTCATTGACCTTCCTAAAATTAAGAAGTCATACATCCAGTGAGTCTTCTATCCTAGTGGAGCACCAAAGCACTGAAAATTGGCACTGCAATTTGATTGTGTGGCACTACATTTGCACTTTATATACAAGGAATTTAACAGGCTTAACATTTGAGAGATTGATATGTTTATTGGAGCACTTTATAATAGTGATATGAAATATTGATTTTTAGCTTATTGACATGCATTTCTTTATAAACTGCACAGCGAAGGAAGGTGATTTTACATTATTTATTTAAACATGATTTATAAAATATGCATGATATATATTGATTGATTGCACTTTAACAATTAGTAGATTTTGCACTATATTTATTCATCACATTGTATTATTTGCACTAGGGGTCAGCACTTTATATAGGTGAACTTTCACTTTTCTCAAATTATTTGACTTAGGCTGGTCATACATGGTCAAATTTTCAAAATAATTTTCTTTTGAAAATCAGAAAATTTGTGCATTTTTGATCCGATGGTGCCACCATTGATTTTTGAAATTTCACCAACCAAGCCTTCAATTTCACCTCATGATGCTACAGAAAATAATTTTCATAGCTGGGAATCTTCTTTTCTTTCCGCAAATTTTCTTTCCTTGCACATGCGTATTTCTTTTTTGATTACATTACTCGCACGATTCTCCCATCATTGTTTAGAAAATTGTTCGATGGTCGCACGAAAATTCTTAGGTAAGATTTTTGAAAGAAACTTATTTGTGTAAACAAGCACAAGCACCGTGCATTCTTCAGTAGAAAAAAAAAAATGTCAGTAAATGATGTGTTACGCGAACGCAAAAATGCATCCAAAAAAAAAAGTAGATACTTAAACAGGAGTATCATGTGCAAGAGGCCTTCTAATGCCGAGTACACACGATCGGAATTTCCGATGGAAAAAGTCAGACGGAATTTTTTCATGGGATATTCCGACTGTGTGTGTGCCCCATCAGAGTTTTTCCATCGGAAATTCCAACGGACTTACAAAGAGAACATGTTCTCTTTTTTTCAGATGAAAAAAAATTCTATCCGAAAATCAGTTCGTCTGTATGGGACTCTGACAGAGAAAAAAACATGCATGCTCAGAATCAAGTCGACGCATGCTCGGAAGCATTGAACTTAATTGTTCTCGGCTCGTTGTAATGTTGTATTTCACCGCGTTTTGGATGGTCGGAATTTGGTGTGACGGCGTGTATGCAAGACAGCTTGAATGGAATTCCGTCAGAAATATCTCGATGGAAATTCCGATTGTGTGTACGGGGCATTAGAGTGCCAATAGGAGGTACTGTTCTAACAACAGCTGGCAGAGGCTTTTATTTATCCACAATTTTTCTTTTTTACACCTTATTATTTTTGGTTCTATTAGTAAATGATATACCGTATTTTTCACACTATAAGACGCACTTTTTCACCCCCCAAAAACGGGGTGAAATGTCCCTGCGTCTTATAGTGTGAATACTGACTGACCAGGCACTAACCCCCCCCCGTCGCAACCGCCGCCGTTTTAAAATCCCTCTCTCCTTCTCTATGAAGGAGAGATGACAGAAATGTGCGGCACATCCTAGCAGGGGCATACCAAGAGGGAGCGGGGGGAGACGTTTTTCCCCGGGTGTCAAAACATGGGGTGTAGTAGTGGTGCTATGATGTCAGTAGCGGTGCTATGGGGGTGCGCTCTGCACCCAGGTCGGGTGTCACCCGCCAGAGGTGACACCATCCTGAAGGCAGTGAGAGCTTTTGCTTTTTTTTTTCAGCTGAACCCCCCCCGCCTCCCGACGCCGTGGTCTAGTCCTGTCTGACTTCCTGCTCCTTCCCCCACAGCTGCTGCTGTAAACGATGTCCCCAGTCCTCATTTCTAGCCGTTTCCTGGGTACATCTGAGCCAGCCAGAGGGGATTATAATGGCAGTGTCCTCCACTGCCTGAGGTGAGCCCTTGATAAGGGGGTGGGAGGTGTGAGCTGGTATGGTATCCATTGCTCATCACCTGAGCTAATGTAATATAAGAGGCTTAAGGGGTGTTTGTGTCTGCCCTGCTACCCTGAGCTGATCTGAGAAGGGGGGGGGGGGGTTGCTGTGTCCACCACCACCACCAGATATAGTGTAGCTGAGCTGATTTAATAGATCGGATGGTATTGCTGTGTGTCCACCACCCACCTATAGTAGTAGTATAATAATAAAAAAAAAATAGTACACCATTTGGTTCAGAATATTTATTTTTCTTGTTTTCCTCCTCTAAAACCTAGGTGCGTCTTATGGTCAGGTGCGTCTTATAGAGCGAAAAATACGGTAATTGGTATTCTCTAAATACAAGTGATACTTCCTATAATACAGTCCCATAGCCTAGGACAGGGGTGCCCAACCTTTTGAAGGCAGAAGGCCACTTAATCGACTTAGTAAACAGTTGTGGGCCACAATGAGCGAAGTGAGCAGATGACAGGTCTGTGTCCAGTCTGCATATGCAAAACAGACACAGCCCAATCTACCCTATGATCCAATCAGATGGAAGGGGAGGGATCCACTTCTGTTTCTTTTTCAGATCAGATTGGAGGTAGGCGGGTGTAAATAGACAAAAATCTGTTTACATCTTCTAGTTCCATAGAATGGAGGGTCTGACTGGGTTGGACCAATCGTGTAAAAGGGGCCTAACACTGTTTTTACACTGATGGTTTGCGGTCTACCCACACTGTGGGTGCGGCGCAGTGTACCTGAGGCTTTCCCGACAGTTAGCTGCCATAGACATCTATTATATCCTGCAGGTGTGGTGCACTTTCTGAAAAGCCGCTTGCTTTCTCTATGGCTGGCTTCATTCACAACACTGATGCTCTGGGAGGGCAGGTTGGCAACCTGCAATCTGGGCATGCCAACCAGCCATCCCAGAGCAGGAGGTCGTTCGTTGGCCACATCAGAGGGCTCCGTGGGCCACTGGTTGGGCACCCCTGGCCTAGGATGTCAGCGCAGTCCTCTGCTCCTCCATTCTCCTCCCCCATCCCATCTTCAAGCAGATTGGCTAGAAGCTGCACTGTCTACAGTTTATTGTTCCTGTAAAGACTGGAAGTTTAGGGAAGCAGGACCACGAGAACAGGAGCAAATAGCAATTGCAATGCAAGTGCCTTGGTAAGAATTTTAACAAATAGTTCACTAGGAAATGTTTAATTTATTGTGATCAATGTATTCCCCAAATAAAACACTGAGGGTTTACTACTAATGTAAATGGGGTAAATTAATTATCAGAAGGTAAGCTGAGTGGTGGTCATACATTCAATTATTATTTAGATGACATGCCAGACAAAAAAGTATGCATCAATGCTTGCATACTTTACAAGAGCCAAGAGAAGTTGGTAGCAGATGTCCAACCCCCCTATCCAAAGAAAGCCGTTGTGAAAGTTGAACAACTATACTGTGAAATTAGGCCAATGCATTTCATTTGGCAAAGGTCAAAACTGTTAGGCCTCGTACACACGATCAAATCTGTCCGCTGGAAACGGTCTGCTGGACCGTTTCAGCAGACAGATTCGATCGTGTGTACGGCCGAGCCGACGGATTTGGCCACCCGACAGATTTCAAAGCATGCTTTGAAATCTATCGGGTGGGAATCCGTCCGCCCGACATGTCTGCTGGTTAGTACACTTACCAGCAGACATGTCGTCCCGCACCGCCGCCGCACCGCCGCCGAATGGATTCGGCGCATGCGCGGAAGTGTTTTACTTCCTGGTGCGGTGACGTGGCGGCGTCAACGTCACCGCCACGTCAGCGCGCCGTCTGCTGGCGAGGATTTTGGTTTGCTCGTGTGTACACGCGAGCAAACCAAAATCCCAGCAGACAGATTTGTTCAAATCTGTCGGACAGACAGATTTGAACAAATCTGTCTGCTCGAGTGTACGAGGCCTTAGTATGTCTTTGGGGGCTTACTATAGTACTGTGGTATGGAGGTTGGGGCAATGCCCAAAGTCCAACTTTTGGTCAGACCTGCTACCCTCACAGCAAATTGTATATATATATATGTTGGCCCTGTTTACTTGGTTAATTAGGAGTACTGATATCCTTTAGTCCAAATAAAATTATTAAACAAAGCTTCACATATCTAGCCCAAAATATAGGATTTTACAGGAAACAAAAATCCCAAATTCCCAATTGTACACCACAGGACTCAGAGGAATTGGTGGTCATGACTACTTGGTATGTCCCAAAGCACTGAGCATTAAGGGTGTGCAACATAGCAACAATGCCAACACTCTCAAAACCAGGACAGGGAGAACCCCCTACAAAGAGACAACTTGAACAAAAGAAGCTTGATGCTGAAACACCCAGGAATCACTGACACTCCTGGTGGACTTGTCTTTGAAATTAGCTGAGTAATCAATTAGAAATAGTGGATTGAGAAGCAGTCTGATCCTTACAATAACCCTCGGAAAGAACAAAGAGAGGACCAGACTGTTGAAAAAAAGCTGTAGATTTCAGATAAACTTGAACAGCTCAAACAATATCCAAAGTGTGAAGCATTTTTTCCTTAGGATATCTAGGTTTTGGAAATAAGATGGCAACACAATGCCATGATTTAGGTGGAAACAACCTTAGGTAGGAATAAGGACCAAGGCCTCCATTCCACCTTATCCTGGTACAGAACCAGGAAAGAATTCCCTGGAGGAATATGCAGCCAACTCATGAGACCCTGCAATTCAGGATAATTGTCAACAAAAAATGTACATCCTGCACAAAAACTTTAAAGCCAAAATAAACCAAATGGGCCAGATTCAGGTAGAGTTATTGTTTGATACGCCGGCATAACTCACACTTTGCGCCGGCTTATCTGTTTTCTGTATGCAGAAAACAAGATACGCCGGTTTGCAGCAAAGATCCGACAGGCGTAATTGTATTACACCGTCGGATCTTAAATGCAGTTTTAAAATGGCCGCCGGGGGCGTTCTCGCTGATTTACGCCGAGAATATGTAAATCAGAGAGATACGCCTATTCCCGAACGTATGCGGGCCCGACGCAGTCACTTTACTCCATTTACGTAAGGGTTTTCCCGGCGTAAAGATAAAGCTGCCCAAAGCAGGCGCATTCTATGTTAAGTATGGACGTCGTGACCTCGTCGTATTGGACGTAAGTTATGTCGTTTGCGTAAGTCGATTCAGAATGGGGCTGGCGTAAGTTATGTTTACAACACTTTCATTGACAAGTAGCGACGAGATTTGGAGCATGCGCACTGGGCTTTTTCTATGGCCGGCGCATGCGCAGTACATTCGGACACGCCTAATTTAAATAGAAGACGCCCCCTACCCGCCTATTTTGAATTAGGCCGCCCAATTTACGCTACGCCGCCGCAACTTAACACACAAGTGCTTTGTGAATACAGCACTTGCATGTTAAGTTGCGGCGGCGTAACGTAAATAAGAAAAGTTACGCCGCAGCAACTTTACGCGCGGCTTGATGAATCTGGCCCATTGATTTTTTAGTTTAAAAAAACTGTTACATTCCCGACAAATGACTTGAATGTAACTGTCACATTGGTTTTGCTCTCAACTAAACTGTCAAACCATCAAATGGCTGGTGTCATAAGTGATCACTTGTGCAGCATTATGTCAATTGAAGATCAAGCAGAGGCCAAGATAGCAGCTTCCTTGGCTGAAAATGATAGAAGGGTTTAGTTCTGCTTTAACTAGGGAATGAAACACCATAAAATCTTTGAAAACATAACGTCCCAGGCCATAATATGTGCCTTGATGATACTTAATGCCATACTTAAAAGAGTTTTTTTTTTTTTTAGATTCATATTAACCTAGGTGGATGCAGCATCAGACCAATGTTGCACTGAGAACCGAGCCACCAAACATCGCAGAGGGCTCGGTTCTCACTCCTCCCCAAGCAGTATCTCTCCTGCTCTGTTCCTCTACGCTTAGGCTGGACTTCTCCTTTAATGAGGGTCATCTTGACACCAGACTGGAAAAGGGCTAAAATGCAGCCGATGACGTACTGTTGAGGATGACACCTGCAAGCCCCACACCAGGCAAAATCCCTCTAGATCAATTTTCTAGCGCTGAGGAGTGTAGGAATGACAAAGTCAGAAACTCTCCTGTCTTTCAGGACGTGGGCTTTAACAGTCATGTCATGAAGCCAGTGACTGTAAAAAGCATAATAGAAGATGTCAATGCAAATATGATCAATCTGGAAGAGCCAATGGCTCCTCTGCCAAGAGATTTAAGATGTCTGTAATCAGAATGATGTCTGATTTGTGTAATCAGAATCACTGGAATGCCTTCCACCTTTATCTTGGGCAAGAGGCTGGGATGGAGATAAGACACAGATCAGGACAAACTGATCTCAAGGAATCACCAGGACATCTACCACAAACAATTGGGGATCTCTGGTTGAGGATATAAACCTGTCAAGTTTGTTGTTGAATCTGGATGCTAAGAGATTCACATCTAGAGTCCCCAGCTGCATAAAAATAGTGTAAAAACTTCTGTGTGAATAGCCTATTCTCCCGAATTCAGTTATTAAAAACAACAAGGTTGCGCTTAGAGGCACAATGTGATATTGTGAAGGAAATAAATAATGTCTATGTAAGTAGATAAAAAACAAACATATTCAATATAATCATAATTATGAACAAAATAAATGATATCAAAGTGAATATATCGAGTCCATACGGGCTAAATATAAAAATAAAATTAAAAAATCTCTAATAGTCCTTCTAATAGGGTAATGAGAAAAAATAGCAGCTTTCCAAGTTGAATGACAAAGGTGGTAGCTGTAGATTGTGAAGGTCCTGTATAAGTTCACCATCAGTTACACAATATTACTTCCAATATGGTAAGGTAAATAGGGTGTACTCTTACCAGATATAAGGGGGATTCAGGCATGTCACTCCCAATACGTCTGGAGTAGGACGCTTCCGGATCTTCCACACTGGGTTGATGCGATCTCTACTGGACCAGCAGGTATTCAGCAACTGCAATAAGCTCAGCATCCCATTCGGATCAAAGAAAAAAGAAGAAAGAACTGGGAACTCGCCATAGTGAAAAATACTTCCAGAAGTTTTATTCAAAATTGTGCAGCATATACACAAATAAATTTAAAATTGCCGGCTAAAAGCATACAGGATAAAAAAGAACGTGCACCCGTGCTTCCGGGGTCACGTAACAAACGCGGTGACGTAGTGCGTGGCTCCGCCCTGACCGGTTTCGTCAGAGAATGACGTTGTCAAAGGGCCCTTTGACAACGTCATTCTCTGACGAAACCGGTCAGGGCGGAGCCACGCACTACGTCACCGCGTTTGTTACGTGACCCCGGAAGCACGGGTGCACGTTCTTTTTTATCCTGTATGCTTTTAGCCGGCAATTTTAAATTTATTTGTGTATATGCTGCACAATTTTGAATAAAACTTCTGGAAGTATTTTTCACTATGGCGAGTTCCCGGTTCTTTCTTCTTTTTTCTTTGATCCGAATGGGATGCTGAGCTTATTGCAGTTGCTGAATACCTGCTGGTCCAGTAGAGATCGCATCAACCCAGTGTGGAAGATCCGGAAGCGTCCTACTCCAGACGTATTGGGAGTGACATGCCTGAATCCCCCTTATATCTGGTAAGAGTACACCCTATTTACCTTACCATATTGGAAGTAATATTGTGTAACTGATGGTGAACTTATACAGGACCTTCACAATCTACAGCTACCACCTTTGTCATTCAACTTGGAAAGCTGCTATTTTTTCTCATTACCCTATTAGAAGGACTATTAGAGATTTTTTAATTTTATTTTTATATTTAGCCCGTATGGACTCGATATATTCACTTTGATATAATTTATTTTGTTCATAATTATGATTATATTGAATATGTTTGTTTTTTATCTACTTACATAGACATTATTTATTTCCTTCACAATATCACATTGTGCCTCTAAGCGCAACCTTGTTGTTTTTAATTTCTGTTTTGTATGTATATCACATATTTTTGTGTTGCTGCTGGATATCACCTAATTTAATTTATTCATTTATTTACTTCATTATATTTATTTTCAATTAATATTTAATTCAATCTATTGTTGTTAGCGCGAGGAGTTTTTCCCCCTTTTGGATTGATCCCGAATTCAGTTGCTGATGGCTAAGAAAGTCTGCCTATCACTTTTCCATACCAGGAATACGCATGGCGGAGATTGCCAGAACATGCAGTTTTGTCCAGGGCAATAACGGTCTAGCAGACCGTTTCCAGCAGACAGATTTGATCGTGTGTACGAGGCCTAAGAGGTTCTCCAGTACACCTCCTCAGGCCTCGTACACATGACCGGTTTCCTCGGCAGAATGCATCAAGAAACTCGGTGGGAGAGCTTTTTTGCCAAGGAAACCGGTCGTGTGTATGTTTTTCATCAAGGAAACTGTTGAGGAACTCGACGAGCAAAAAAGAGAGCAAGTTTTCTTTTTCCTCGACGGGAGTCCAAATTGGCTCGTCTTATTCCTCGTCGGGCTGCTTTTAGACGAGAAACTCGAGTGCATGTATGCTAAGAAACCCGTGCACCTTCGGTAAAAGTAGTATTTGTAATGGAAAAAGCACATTTGTCACGCTGTAACAGACTGAAAAGTGCAAATGTCTCTTACCAAACTTTTATCCTAACACGCAGTAACATGAGATTAGCAAAAGCAGCCCCTGCCGTTGTATGTGTTAAAGTCACCACGTTTGAGAACGAGGAGATTTGGTCTTTAACGTGTGTAGGCAAAGCTAGCTTGTCGAATTCCTCGACAAGCCTAACAAGGAACTCGACGAGGAAAACGATGTGTTTCGCCCGACGAGTTCCTCGGTCGTGTGAACGAGGCCTCAGTTGGCATCTATTATGAAGACCTTACAATTCATCTGATGAAAATTTAAGGCAGGATTTTAGCATTAATGCTATATGATATGCTCTTGAAACAATAATTGCTGTATGAACAGGCCTTCAGGTGAATTTGCTTTATGAATATAATATAAATAGTTGAGCATCTCTAATACCAAGAAAAGCAAAGCAAGTATGTTACATACTGCATAGAATAGCATAACCTGTTTCTTTAAGGCAGAACTAAAGTATCTTTTCTTTTATGCAAATTGCATATTTAAATTTGTGCCTACTTGCAGAACTGTTACCTTCTGCCTCATCCATATTTTATGTTATCCATATGCAATCTTCCAAGGTCTGTTCTATTACTACTTCTTAGCATTGGTGGGAGGTGATAATCGTGGTGATTCTATCTAAGGGAAAGAAAGTAACCATTCCACTCTGCAGGAACAATTTTTTTGCCAGGATTGGGTCAGTAATAAGGGGGTTCTATGTCCACCTTTATCCTTTCGCTCTCCTGCTTTTTTTTTATAGTTTACTTGTTATTTATTAGAGGTCACAAAAAGGTATCATACAGTTAAGGTTAATAATACAAGATAATGCGACTGCAGGTACAGAAATATAATAAACAAATCACAGCTTACAGGGTGCAGACTGAGTAGACATGCATGTTAACAAGTGGTATCAAGCGTGTGTCAAGAACATTGAGATGTATAATGGTGTGTTAAACAGTAAGGCCCCTTTCACACTGGGGCGGGAGGCGTGGTGGCGGTATAGCGCCGCTAAAAATAGCAGCGCTATACTGTCGGATTTGCCGCGGGATTCGGCCACTAGCGGTGCGGTATTACTCCCGCTAGCGGCCGAAAAAGGGTTAATACCGCCCGCAATGCGCCTCTGCAGAAGCGCATTTCGGGCGGTATTGCCGCGGTTTCCCATTGTTTTAAATGGGAAGGAGCGGTATACATACCGCTCCTCTCACCGCTCCAAAGATGCTGCTTGCAGGAGATTTTTTTCTCTCCTGCCAGCGCATCGCCTCAGTGTGAAAGCCCTCCGGCTTTCACATTGAGAAGGCTGAGCAGGAGTTTTTCAGGCGGTATAGCAGCGCTATTTTTAGCGCTGTAACACCTGAAAAACTCCTCAGTGTGAAAGGGGTCTAAGATTAGTATGCCTAATTAGGGAGTTAATGTGAGTATAAAACAATTGTTTAGCCAGGTGCACCAGAAAGTGGCGAAATGCTTGTATGAGTGATTTATCAGTGCAATCAATTGTTTCATTGAAAATCTGAGGTTTAGATCTTTAAAGGTGTTGAGGAAGCTTGGTTGTTGTGCAGAATCCTATAATCTAGCGTTATTCAGTTTAGCAGCTAGCAAGAGGTGAGTTACAAAAGTTCTGGACGAAGAAGGAAAATTACAGTATGAATTCCCAAATGTAGCAAGGCAAGTGCTGGAGAAAGTTTCTCAGGAGTAGCTGTATTATCACAAGTCCATGGATACAATTTTGTTCCAGTAAGAGCAAAGGGATTTGCAGATCCAGAATATATGGTAGAAAAAAAAACACATCCCTGTACTCCAGCCCTTAGAGCAGAGGTCTCAAACTGTCGACCATCCAGCTGTTGCAAAAATAAAAGTCCCATCATGCCTTTGCCTATGGGAGTCATGCTTGTAACTGTCAGCCTTGCAGTGCCTAATGGGAATTGTAGTTCTGCAACAGTTGGCGGGACATCAGTTTTAGACCCCTGCTTTAGAGGGACGTGAGTGTTAGAATTTGGAGATTTTGTAAAAGGTGTCATGTATTATGTTTTTAAACTTCCCAATGGTTTGTTCATCAAGATGCTCTACAAGTGCACGATATTGCTAGTTTCCAAGGTTGATCATACTATATATTCAAGATCCAGCTAATTTTCTCATTTAATCAATGTGATTTTTAGATCAAACAGGTGTTGTTAAAGGGGTTTTCCAGCCTAAAATGGTGTTTATTAAAAGTCAGCAGCTACAAAAAGTGTAGCTGCTGGCTTTTAATAAACACTCATTTACCTGCTCCTACCTGCTCCTACGTTCCAGGGACGTGCCGACCGGGGCTCCGCTCCTCTCACCCCCTCCCCGGCCGGCGTCTCCATTCTGACTATGGGCACCCAGCCGTGACAGCCTTCGGCTTCACGGCCGGGCACCCACTGCGCATGCGCGAGCCGCACTGCGCATGCGCGCGTGGCTCGCCGCTGATTGGACAGGCGATCGCATGGGACCTGTCATGTGTCCCATGCAATCATCTACAGGGAGGGGCTGGTGTAGGCGATTAAGCTTAATCGCCTAACCAGCCCCTCGGCGGAAGCAGGAAGTGGGACAGGAAGTCCCACTCCTACTGAAGTCCCCACTTCCCCCCCAAAAAAATTACATGCCAAATGTGGCATGTAAGGGGGAGGGGATTAAGCGAAAGTTACTTTTTAAGGTGAAACTCCACTTTAAGTATATTATAGAACAGGGAAATCCCCTTGGGGCTAGAGAAGAATGTGTATATTGTGTTGATCATAAAAAATGTCATGGTCCAGCTTATGTTTTTCTTTAAGTCAGGCACATGTCCAACAGGGACTACACAAGTCCAGCTTACACACAGCACATCCCATACTTATAAGAGACATAATTGCCAAAGTCTTCAGCATATCCAATAACAAGAACCGATTGTACACACAGGAGACGATGGTCCAGTGTGCATTTAGAGAACAAGTGATCTAAGTAGCCAGAAGCAGGGACTGAATTCTCTGTGGAGGGGTTTAAAAGATTTAACATCTTGAGAGGGAAGTAGTTTTATTGTGATGATATCATGAAGTTTACAGAAAGTTAAACCAAGATTGGGGATAAAGAGGTGGTCCATTGAATGGACTAGCATAATAATTGGGATGGATGGCTGCAAATGCGAGTGTCATCCCACACTCTGAGAGTTGCTTTGATGTATGGGTAATAGAAAAACCTTGTTTAACCACTTTAAACCCGCACGCCGTCAAATGACGTCCAAAAAGGGAATCTGTTATCCTGGGTGGATGTCATATGACCTTTGTACAGGATATCTGAATGATGCCTGCACCTAGAGGCATCATTCAGATAGCATTTTCTTCTGGCGGCGATCCTGCGCACCTTAAGAATGATCATAGTGGCGGTTCTGCCGCTTGATCGTTCTTACAGGTGGCGGGAGGGGACACCCCCCCCTCCTGCCGCCATACGGTGCTTCTCCGGGCTCTCCCGTCCCATCGGGGCCCGGAGAGCTGATCGCCGTCCGCAGGATGTGCAGCATACAGATGACTGGTGACCAGATGGTCACCAGTCATCTGTATGACCATCGGAGGCCCAGGCCCGATGTGATGACGTCACACCCGGGTACCCGCAAGTAAACAAACCTCAATTGCGGCTAGTAAGAATGAGATCTGTGATTTTTTTTTCACGATCTCATTCTTTCCAGCCTGGAGGAGAGATGTGGGGTCTTATTAACCCCGCATCTCTCCTTAAAGAGGACCTGTCACACACTATTCCTATTACAAGGGATGTTTACATTCCTTGTAATAGGAATAAAAGCGATCGACAAAAAAAAAAGTAAAAAAAAGTGTAAAAAATAAATAAATAAGTAAACAAAAAAAAAAACGACCCTGTCTCAGGTAGCTTACGCTCAGAAGCGAACGCACATGTAAGTCCCTCCCAGGTATGTAAACGTCATTCAAACCACACATGTGAAGTGTTGCCGCGTGCGTTAAAGTGTGTGCAACAATTCTAGCACTGGACCTCCTCTGTAACTCTAAACTGGTAACCTGTAAAAAATTTAAAGTGTCGCTTATGGAGATTTGTAAGTAACAAAGTTTGGCGCCATTTCATGAGTGTGCGCAATTTTAAAGCATGACGTGTTAGGTATCTATTTACTCGACGTAACATCATCTTTCATATTTTACCCAAAAATTGGGCTAACTTTACTGTTTTGTTATTTTTTTAATTCATGAAACCATTTTTTTTTTACAAAAAAAGGCGTTTGAAAAATGATTGCGCAAATATTGTGCAAGATAAAAAGTTGCAATGACCGCCATTTAATTCCCTAGGGTGTCTGCTAAAAAAACATATATCATGTTTGGGGGTTCTGAGTAATTTTCTAGCAAAAGAATTATGATTTGTACATGTAGGAAAGAAGTGCCAGAATAGGCCCGGTATGGAGGTGGGTTTTAAAGCCCGGTATTGAGGTGGTTAATGGCCAGAAGTAGTTGAGGATTATGTTCACGAATTAAGGAGGATTCTGTATGTGGCCATATTTACCACTAGAAGGGTTTAACCAGCATTGTATTTGACCTAAGGTTGAAGCTATGTAGTAGATGGAGAGTCCCATCCTTTAATTAAATTTGGTGGAAAAGGGACACCTAGGTCAGTTACAACCCCAAATGTAAGGGTTGATTGTTCTTTGTTTTGAAGAGAAAATTAGGCTGGTAAAGAAATAAAATTGTTCTAAATAAATAGAGCAATTTGGGGAGTTTTGATCATTTTAAAAGTCGTTATTCTGCCAGCTCTAGACTGTTTACAATATTGTAAGCTATGAAGTTCTTGGGGGTAAAGAGGATAGAACTTTTCTGTAGTTAAGATCAAATAGCTGCAAAGCCGAGGAGAGATGCTCTATACAAAACAACGCAATAGCTTCACTAGCCCAGATAGAGGCCTAGTACCTGTGACTTATTTGCATTGAGTTTGTAGTAACAGTCCTCACTAAATTTAGATTGTATAGTGTACAGGGAAGCATAAGTGTTAGTGAGCATCAGGGTGGCATTGTCCATAAATATTGGGATTAGATCTCATATGTTTGGCAAAGGTCATGGGGAAGAGGGGGCATCACTGTCACATGCATTAGTAATGGAAAAGGCATCAGAAGACCCTAGCGGAAGGTGTCCAGTATGAGGAACTAATTGTTGAGTTTATCAGACCTGAGAGAGCAATATTTTTGGAAGAACTCTCTCAAGAACCCCTTATTTACTCTATTAAATGTCTCCTCTGCATCCAAAGATAAAAGCAAAAAAGGCTCCCTCTACCTCTTTTATTAGCCACTTGTTACTTGTTTTACTAAATCAAGTTGTCAATCAAATGGGAAGGAGCTAAGTTGTTCTTTGCTATGATTCTACTCATTATGCAAATGAAGGGGGGTGTGGAATGCCTATGACCTTTGAACCATGCAATAAGTTATGATCAAACCAAGGAGTAATAAAGAATCCTAGATCCTGCAGCTTTTTTCTTTTAACTTACAATTTTAGTATGTTTGCATTACAATGTATAAACTTTTTACCATTGGCTTTTTACTAAATATAATAAACCAACAAGTCCTAGAAGTCTGATGAGAAACCAACAAGAAATGGATCCACAAGGAATGATCCACTGAACTGAATTCCATTTTACGCAAATATTTATATTATTATACACATGACCAAAAAATGTTACTTATTTTTTTCCCACATTAAAGTGGATGTAAACCCAAACATTTTTATTTATTTTTCTGACGTCACAATGTACAGTATAAGATTTCCTATCATCTGTGCCCAGTCTCGCCACACAGAGTTAATCCAGCTCTGAGCAATCCTCTTTTATTGTTCAGTGAAATAAAACGGACAGAGAAAAACTTTAGTCAGTTACCTCCCCTTGCTGTAAGTGACAGGTTATTTACATATCTCATGCACTAGCCTGGAGACAGGCATTATTTTTTAATTCCCACCCCCACTCCTTTTCTGAAGTCATATGGGTACTTTTCTGGATTTTGACTGGATGTTAGTGATCATAGCAGAATTTAGTGTAAAAAGATAGGAAAAAATGCATGTTGACAAGGGGAGTGTAGAGGAGGGCGGGGAGTCATCTGACATCTTGACTGCACCCACAGACCTCCAAACAACAGATCCACCAACAGAATCTGCAGTTTTTCCATTCTTATAACAGACCGAGGAGAAACATTTGGCACGTAAGGATACATGCAGGAGGCATCTATATCCTTATAGATCTCCATTATGGCAGTAGTTTAGAAAGGATGAGAGTGGGTTTACATCCACTTTAAATGTTTTTCCATACTTAGACTTATATACTACAGTTTATAAAGATCAAAGGCAAACTAGAACAGACATAATATTATACTGAATGTTTGGTTTACCCATGAGATGCTACGTAGATTTTATCTACTTGCAAGCATTACTGTGTAGAATTTGGAAAACAATCTTGCAACAAATAATGGCTTACCACATGCCCACATATCCACAGGTTTCCCATAGGGGTCTTTTCGTAAAACTTCTGGAGACAGGTAACCTGGAGTTCCAGCAAAGCCTATGAAACAATAAAAATGAAAAACTTAAAAATGTGCCAACAACATATTTTCAAGGCAAAATCAATGAAGAGTAGCCATCAGGTGCCAACGTGGAAAGGACAAATTGTAAGAAAGAGTTACAAAAGGAATTTACTGTTAACTAAAGCTCACATAACATCTTGCCTATGGTTTTCTAGAGGCCACCTGGGAAACTCGGAAGCTATCAAGATAAAAGTTCTAATGATGAGATCAAAATTAAACTTTGTGGACATCAGACCAAATACTTTGTTTGGTGTGATCTTAACTTACCTCCTACAGCTAACCCTAAACCACACCCCTACCATGAAACATATTCCTAAGCTACCATTGAAAATAAAAAATAAAAGTCTAATGCACACGGGGAGACATATCCGCTGAAACATGTCCGACGGACCGTTTCCAGCGGACATGTCTCCTCAGATTTTGGTCCGATGGGGTGTACACCCCATCGGACGAAAATCCCCTCGGACTGAGCACGCGGTGACGTGGCGGTGACGTTGACGCCGCCACGTCACCACTCCAGGAAGTAAAATACTTTCACGCATGCGTCGAATCCATGCTTTGAAATTTGTCCGCTGGAAAAACCTGTCTGCTAAGTCGTAAACACGATCGGATATGTCTGCTGAAACTGGTCGGCGGACCAGTTTCAGCAGGCATGTTCGATCGTGTGTACGCGGCCTTACACTAACTATTCTTAAGTCAAATTGTCTATGAATGGAGAAATTTCAGCACTGCTGCTACTCTCTCTAGGAGTGTCCGTCCTGTAAAGATGAATGCAAGAGCACAGCGCAGACTGCTCAATGAGGTGAAGAAGAATCCTAGAGTGTCAGCTAAAGACTTACAAAAGTCTCTGGCATATGCTAACATCCCTGTTAGCGAATCTACGATACGTAAAACACTAAACAAGAATGGATTTCATGGGAAAAACAATGATACACATTTACAGTTTGCACAAGAGCACCTGGATGTTCCACAGCAGTACTGGCAAAATATTCTGTGGACAGATGAAACCAAAGTTGAGTTGTTTGGAAGAAACACACAACACTATGTGTGGAGAAAAAGAGGCACAGCACACCAACATCAAAACCTCATCCTTACTGTGAAGTATGGTGGTGGGGGCATCATGGTTTGGGGCTGCTTTGCTGCGTCAGGGCCTGGATGGATTGCTATCATCGAAGGAAAAATGAATTCCCAAGTTTATCAAGAGATTTTGCAGGAGAACTTAAGGCCATCTGTCTACCAGCTGAAGCTCAACAGAAGATGGGTGTTGCAACAGGACAACGACCCAAAGCATAGAAGTAAATCAACAACAGAATGGCTTAAACAGAAGAAAATACGCCTTCTGGAGTGGCCCAGTCAGAGTCCTGACCTCACCCCGATTGAGATGCTGTGGCATGACCTCAAGAAAGTGATTCACACCAGACATCCCAAGAATATTGCTGAACTGAAACAGTTCTGTAAAGAGGAATGGTCAAGAATTACTCCTGATCGTTGTGCACATCTGATCTGCAACTACAGGAAACGTTTGGTTGAAGTTATTGCTGTATAGAAGTCAATGCAGGTCGCCCCGAGCCGCCCCCGAAGTCGTGCAGGAACATTTTTCTAAGTCGGAGCGACTCGTGTTGTTCCTATTAGAACGGTTCCATCGCATTGAATGGGACGCGACTCGTCAGGCGACTGTCCCAGTGTGAAACGGCTCTGAGTGTCTATTGTTGTGACTTAGATGAAGATCAGATCACATTTTATGACCAATTTGTGCAGCAATCCATATCATTCCAAAAGGGTTCACATACTTTTTATTGCAACTGTAGATACAGTACATCGCTTGGTATGTAACTAACTGGATATTTACATGTGTAAAAAGTATGTCTACAAGATTATATACAGATTATATGAAGTTGGCTAGGATTTGTAAGACTTGTTTATGGTCAGTTAGTAATTAAGACAGAGTATTTAAATTGTTTTAGAGTGCTTTCACACTCACAGCGACCAGGCGTCGGTGGTAAAGCGCCGCTATTTTTAGCAACGTTTTACCATAGTCTTTGCGGCACTTTTTGGCCCCACCCCCACTAGCAGCCAAACAAGGGTTAAAATTGCCCGCAAAGCGCCGCTACAGTGATGTATTCACCGCTCATAAAGAAGCTGCTGACAGGACTTTTTTTGATGCCCTGCCAGCGCAGCGCCCCAGTGTGAAATCACTCAGGCATTGCTCAGGCATCGCTAAAGATAGCGGCGCTTTACCACCACTGCACCTCCCGCCCCAGTGTGAGAGGGGCCTAAGGCACCTGAAAAACGCCTCCAGTGTGAAAGGGATCTTAGTGTTTTTGAAAGCTCAGATGGTTCCATCTACTGAACAGGTTTTCTACGAATTTAAGGTATTTTTTGAAAGATCATGTGGGTTTCTAATGGACAACCAGCTAGTAAATCATCTACTGTATATACTCGAGTGTAAGCTGAGTTTTTCAGCATTTTTTTGTGCTGAAAATGCCCCCCTCGGCTTATACTTGAGTGACCTTTTTGCTTCTGATCTCCCAGACTTCGGGGACCCGGTACCCCTGGACCCCAAACTTGGCACACATGTAGCTCCACTCTTCCTCTACAAGTGTGCAAAGTTTGTTGTCTGGGGGACCTACGGCTGGGGACCCCTTTCATAGACTTCCATGTTAAACGTCAGTCTAGTCATAGACACAGTGAGGCATGGGCACAGTGAGGCATGGACACAGTGAGGCATGGACACAGTAAGGCGTGGACACAGTGAGGCATGGACACAGTGAGTCATGCACATGGACACAGTGAGGCACAGTAAGGCATGCAGATGGATACCCTAGGCTTATACTCGAGTCAATACGTTTTGCCATTTTTTGTGGTAAAATTAGGTGCCTCAGCTTATATTTGGGTCGGCTTATACTCAAGTATATACGGTATTTATCTAGTATAGCTTCTGCATTTTATAGGGAGATTGTCAAAAATCCACAATGTACTAGCAATGAGAATAGTTCATAAAGAATATCATTTTTACACGTTGCTTATAAGGCCTCATGCACACTGATATATTGTAAAAAGCTGTGTTTTTTTAAACCGGTTTAGCAGAGTTAAGAAGCCTTTGGGTGTTTATGCCATTGAATTTGAATTTATTCTGACTATTAAAATAAATAAATAAATACTGTGCTAAATGCACAGAGCGTTTAACCGTGTTTAGTCACGTTCAGACGCAGACGCCTTTTTTCTGCCAAAACTGTGCTGCTCCATGGCAGTGTTTTTTTTCCATTGGGGGAAGGAAATTAACACAATTAGTGCATATTATTGGGTCGCCTTGCTAGCATAATTCCTTGTATAACTGCATGTTATCTTTTAGTATAGTCAATATACCGGGGAATCTGTATTTTTTCACTTTACACAATACAGTACACAACATATATAGTACAGCCATCATATCATAGGATTAAAGCCGATAAGTATATACTTTTCTGCAATTCCGTTACCCCAGACATTTGTATATTAGATAACCACTCTGATTATAACCAAGATGAAATGTATTGTTATGCACTTTTAAAAAAAGTATACAGATGTCAGTGGTAAAGGGATAAAAAGTACTTTTGAATGTAACAATACCAAGATCATCAATTCACATTCAGGCAAAGTTTGTAAAGTGCTGCCTGCCAAATGAGTTTGCTGAATGGTAAATATGCACACAAGATGACTCATTGGCTTCTGGCTTACAACCAGCATGCAAGGAACAGAGGAAAGGGAGAGATCGTGGAGACTGCCTATCTCGGTTAAAAGGGATTTTTCAGCTACAGCTATGTGATTATTCCACAGCTGCATAAAATAAGCTAGCACATATTGAAGGGCACTGTAATGTCATAATAGGGAATTGCATTATCTAAAGAGTACACAAAAAAACTCCCAAGTCCCATCTGCCTTTAAAATGTACCAAAATAAGTAAATGAGTAAAATTGCTGCTATCAATTCTGGCTAGATGTATTTATAAACCTATCCAATACACCACAGAAGCTTGGAAGTCAATTATGACGGTCTGCGTCTCTACGCATGTTGTTTTTGGAGAAACATGTATGTGCTTGGGACAAAACATGCTTTTGTCACATAGCAGTCAGTGTGTGTTACAATGCATGTAAAAACATACTAGGGGTTATTTACTAAAGGCGAATCCACTTTGCACTACAAGTGCAAAGTACACTTTAAATTGCACTGAAAGTGCACTTGGAAGTTCAGTCGCTGTAGATCTGAGGGGGATATGCAAGAAAAATAAAAAAAACAGCATTTTAGTTTGCACATGATTTGATGATAAAATCAGCAGATCTTACCCTAATTTCTATATGGAAACATTGATACTGATCGCTACATTTTAACTAGGGAAAGTATTCCAAATGTAAGTGTGAGGAACCATTATTTATGAAATGTTTCATTTCAGGACGAAAACTAGTCTACTTATATTTGGTGTAGGAACAGGTGGGTGTTGGAGTAGATACTAGCACAGGATACCCACAATTTTTGACAAGGCAAGAGTGAAATTCAATTTTTTTTTTGATGTCACAATGTAGAGTATAAGATTTGCTATCATCTGTGCCCAGTCTTGCCAAACCGATTTAATCCAGCGCTGAGTAATCCTCTTTTAAAGTTCAGTGCAAATTAACAGAATTCCAGATAAAAACTTGCCAAATTATAATGTCCGTTTCTCTGTTTTTGCTTTCAGTAACAGGTTATTTACATATCTAGCTTGGACATGTTTATCATAACAAGAGGTGATCCAACGTTCATTGTATATTACTAGGATGTGTTATGATGTTATATCATTATATCACCTCATGTTACGATAAACAAAACATAACATATGATAAACATGTCCTAGCTAGATATGTAAATAACCTCTCACTCAAAGCAAGAAGAGAGAAAACTGACTTTTGATTTAGGCAGGGTTTTATCTGGAAGGCTGTTCATTTTCACTGAACATAAAAGAGGATTTCTCAGATCTGGATTAACTCTGTGTGGCAAGACTGGGCACAGATGATAGGAAATCTTATACTCTACATTGTGACATCAAAAAAAAAACATTTTGGCCTAGATTCACAAAGCGATTACGCCTGTGTAAATGTTGTTAGACTGGAGTAATTTCGACTTACGGGCGTTTTTACGCTAGTCGAAATCCTCAAACCATGTCGGGCTTCATTTCGACTGTATTACGTAGTACGCCTTCAGATCTACGCTGACAGAAAATTGCGGCCATGGGCGGACTAGGGTATGCTAATGAGCTAATCCACAAAATTTCGCACTTTCAACGCAATCTCTTAACCTTTAAAAAAATATTAGACAGCCCATCATATTTTTGTCTTTTATTTTTGTGCCCTTGTTGAGCAGCTTTTAGGAGCATTATAAGCGCTTTCACATTAGGAAACATTAGGAGCATTTTTCGAGTATTACGTTTTTTTTTTGGGTTTACATCCACTTTAAGTCTGTCAGCTGAAAAAATGTACACTAGCTTAAAAAAAAAAAAGCCCCCTTGTTGAAGCTTTTAGGAGCATTATAAGCGCTTTCAATTAGGAAACATTAGGAGCATTTACTGTTCTTTTCTTTTTTTCTGCCTCTAAAACGCTGAGCTTAACCTCCCTAGCGATATTCCCAAGTGTGGCTCGGGATGAATTTTCAGCACCAAAAGCGGTAACCCCGAGCCACACTCAGGATTGCATTGCAGGATCCAGGCAAAGTTACTTACCTTGTCCCCAGGATCCTGCGATGTCCCCCTGTGTGTGCAGGCTGTCTCCTCCACTCGATCTATCACAGTGCCGAGCTCCATTCCCTGCAAGCGTCGCGACGCACATGGACGGAGCACGGTGCCAAATTCAAAAAGTTAAAAACACATAAACATAAAGTACACTGTAATCTTACAGATTACATTACTGTATGAAATCATTTCACATCCCTTTTGTCTCTAATGCTTTGTCCAGTGCCCTGCGTGCACTTTTATATTATAAATACTGTTCTTTCTGCCTGGAAACTGGAGATTGTCCATAGCAACCAAAAACAAAAACAAAAATCCCTCAAACGTGGTTTTAGACCAGCTAGAAAACAGCCATAGTAAATTAGAATCACTTGCAGAATTGAGCGATAGCGATTCGTGGGGAAATCTGTCATCAAACACTGAAAGTGATGACAGCGACAATTCTACAACTGAGCACATTTCAGTGTTTTTGATTTGATTACATTATTGAATACATTTTATTATTATTATATTATTAGTTGTTATAATTATTTATAGTTGTTTATTATATTATAATTAATGATTTTGTGTTTTAAACTTTATCATACCCGGGATGTCTACTAGACTGTTTGGACAGATGTAAGTAAGTTATTCCTAAGAATTACAAGCCTACAATATAAAACGCCAAATTTCCATGTAAAACAATTATACTGCTTTGAGCATCAAAAATATGACATAATCATATGGCCAAGGAGGTTAAAAATGCCTCTAGACTACCTAATATGCATGAACACATAGGATAACATTAGCTGTTTCTAAAGACATAAAAAAAAATGCTAAACGCCTCTAGAAGTAACCAGTGTATATGGACCCTAAAAGCAATTTCACATGCATTGCCAGTAGTGTAGTTTCAGACGCTGGAGCCTTATTACCTAAGCATCCAAGGCACGGGTATATATAAATAAATATATATATATAAATATATATATATAAAATAAATATTAATTTGACGTAATACAGACTCCTTACTTAGACCTATTTGTCAGCGTGGTACCTTATTTACATTTTTGGGAAAACATTATGCACATTCTTCTGCACTCTGCCTCATGCAATTAAGTATCCACATATCACATGACGCAGAACATATTAGAATCTGGTTGTCATTGCCTTTATAAGAGCAGCAGACTGACAAGTAGGTCTGGATGGACAAGAGGTATTTGGACATTTAGGGTCAATGTGCTTTACTAGAGGCCTCCAAAACCACAGTCTGCAACTGATTACCACACTTCTAAAAGCATTTGCTAATAAAGAAAAACAAACAAAAACTATGCCGTCTGCAAAAGAAGATCTTTAGTAAAAGAATGTGGTTTTAATGTACTGTATATATCGCTTTCTCTTTTAAAACATCATATGTCACTGGGTCCTGGATGAGTCAGGCTACTACTTATCTCATACCCAAGTGTCTGCATTATTCCCACCCTTTAATTTGGTTATGGCCTGTGGGCAGCTCAACAGACAAAAAATATTGACTGAACTTGAATCAGTAAAACAAAATGCAAATACTCACCAAACCATGCTTGCTGGTCTCCTTGAACTTCAATAGCTAGGCCAAAGTCTGCAAGTTTTACTGCTGCACCTTTTGATTTGCTAGCTAAGAGCAAATTTTCAGGCTTTAATTTATAAAGAAATGGGAGGAAAAATGTGATTAGAGAAAAGAATCCATACAGATCAATACATGTATCTATTACTGTAAATGTCATATACAATATGTGGTTTCAACAGGAATGTAATGTTCTTCACACTTAAATTTGTTGCCGATTTCTACAGTTAATTATAATTCCCTAACAAATAATTTAGTTTGCTTATTACATTCTGTAAAATAATCACAATAACTAGAATTGCATTCATAAACCAAACCTAAAATAGAGTAGAACTCAAGGGGGCTTATTCAATAATATCATGCAAATATCAGTGAAGACATATGAACAACATTTTACCCATAGCTGCCCATCAGATTTCTGTTATTGCAGTCTGATAAAGTAAGTTGATTTCTGACTGTATGCTATTTGAACTGATGTAAAGTTTAGTGCATTTGGAAATAAAATGTATTCTTTATGAAGTACAGTTGTGCTCAAAGTCAATTTTTTTGACAATCCATTTTCTGTTGTTTTGTGTTATAATTATTTTTTGACTACTCAATACAGGTAATAAATTGATATATAACTACTAAATACACACAATATGTTGGAGCCAATTAATTTACTTAATTCAAGCTTAGTAGGACTTACACCTTAAATGAGAACAGGTTTTTGTGCATGTTAATTTACCCCCCAGGCTGGCTACATTCATTTTGGTGATATTTACAATATGGCAAATTATGCAATCTACTCTAAGTACAGTCATGCTCACATACATTTCACACAATACACACTAGCATGGGGAAAAGTAAGCCTAAATATGAATATGTTGTGCATACATGGGTCGGTTTTTTGTTCAAAAATTAGGTAGATTAATTAATCCTCCCAGCTGTGTCGTATTCTGACAAGCGGAGAGACTTCCGTGCCGTCAGAATACATAGATCAGCACTGCAGTCTATAGCCTGCTGCGCTGGTTAAGCAGATTTTTTCCAACAGGGTGGTTGAACAGATGTCGACCGCTAGACTGACTTCTGTCCATCCACATGTGGCCATACATGTACTGAAATTTAACCAGTCCATGCTGAACTGATCGAATTATGATAAATGTATGGCCAGCTTTAGTGACTTGTCTTCAATAACAAAGAATCAATTAAAACATTACTCAAAACTCTATTCAGTTGAATGATGATACTATCATATTTGCCTAGGGAGTGTCACTTTGCAAGTGTGAGGTCAGGGCCGGCGCTTGTGCAAGGCAAGTTTGGCGCTTGCCTTACTGCGCCAGGGCCAGCCAAGGAACAATCAGTCCCGGCTGAGTGCGCCGTGCGGGGTGCAGTTGACCCAGGTGCCACAGAGCTGGTGGCGCTTAAGCGCCAGAGTGAGCCTCTCCCTCCTCCTCTCCATCCTCCTCTCCTTGTCTGAGGCCGCGCTCCCCACCGTCACAGTGTTTCCTAGTCCTCCCTCCTGCCACCTGGGTGGGGTTTGGGGGGGCTCTGTACTAATTGTGGGGGAGAGGCTTGTGGGGGGCTCTGTACTAATTGTGGGGGGAGAGGCTTGTGGGGGGGCTCTGTACTAATTGTGGGGGGAGAGGCTTGTGGGGGGGCTCTGTACTAATTGTGGGGGATGGCTTGTGGGGGGGGCTATGTACTAATTGTGGGGGATGGCTTGAGGGGGGGCTCTGTACTAATTGTGGGGGATGGCATGGGGGGCTCTGTATTAATTGTGGGGGGTGGCTTGTGGGGGGGCTCTGAACTAATTGTGGGGGGCTCTGTATTAATTGTGGGGGGTGGCTTGTGGGGGGCTCTGTACTAATTGTGGGGGATGGCTTGTGGGGGGCTCTGTACTTATTGTGGGGGGCTCTGTACTTATTGTGGGGGGCTCTGTATTAATTGTGGGGGGTGGCTCTGTACTAATTGTGGTGAATGGCTTGTGGTGAGGGGTCTAAAAATGGAGGGGGTAGTTTGTCCGGGGGTCTGTACTAATGGATGGGGGGTCTCTACTAATGGGGGGTGGTTTGTACTAATTGAAGTGGGAGGTTTGTCCTGAGGGGGGTCTTTACTAATGGAGGGGGGTGGTTTGTCCTGGGGGGCAGCAGTGTGTGTGGGCTGCCGCTGCGGGTGGCATCTGAAGGACGAGTCGACGCCGCGCTCACCACACAGGCCGGATACACGCCCCCCGCAGAGCCACCGCGGCGACTTGCAAGGCTTCAGAAACAGGTAAGGGGGACCTGTTTTAAAGTTTCCTGTTTCAAAAAAAACACCAAATCCCTGCAATAATATATTAAGCAGCCTGTATAATGTATTATTGCTGGGATTTGTAGTTCTCTGTAACTGTTGGTATTCTGCAGTGCGTTTTATATAATGTATCATTGCTGGGATTTGTTGTTCCTCTATAGCTGCTGGTATTCTCCATTGTGCTGTATAATGTATTATTGCTGGGATTAGTAGTTCCTCTATAACTGGTCAGTGGTAATCTGCACTGCGCAGTATAATCATTATACAGCGCAATAGAGAATACCACCAGCTATAGAGAACTACAAATCCCAGCAATAGTACATTATATACAACGCAATGCAGAATACCAGCAGTTACAGAGGAACAACAAATCCCAGCAATAGTAAATTATAAAACGCAAAGCAGAATAACGCCATCTATGCTATCTTTCTCTGTAAAAGATAAATAAGTTAAACGATCACTTTAAAGTGGAGTTCCACCCATTTTTTTATGTTTGTCTGTGCTGCATGCCCTAATCTCTTAGGGCCAGATTCTCAAAAGAATTACGCCGGTGTATGTACAGATACACCTGCGTAATTTGAATATCCCGTTGGCGTATCATTGTTTTCTATTCACAAAACAAGATACGCCGGAATTAGGCTAGGATCCGACTGGCGTAAGTCACTTACACCGTCGGATCCTAAATGCAATAATACGCTCGCCGCTAGGTGGAGTTTACGTCGATTTCAGCGGTGAATATGCAAATGAGCCGATACGATGATTCCCGAAAGGTTTTTGCACCACGTCTACGTAGTTTGCGTACATGTAAGGTTACCCCTGCTATATGAGGGGTAACCTTGCGTAGGTCCGGCTTAAGCCATGTTAAGTATGGACGTCGGGACAGCGTCGTGTTTTTCCGTGTTTACGTCGTTTGCGTAACCTTTTCGCGAATAGGCCTTTACGTTAATTACGTTGCCGTCATAATCACTGTATTTGCGGCGTACGTCGGAGCATGCGCAGTGGCCTACGTTTAAGGCCGGCGCATGCGCAGTTCGTTCGGCACGGGGGCGCGCTTAATTTAAATACAGCACGCCCCCTCCTTCCCTATTCGAATTACACGGCCTTATGCCGTCCCCTTTACGCTATGCCGACGCAAATTACGGAGCAAGTGCTTTGAGAATACAGCACTTGCCCGTAAAAAATGCATAGGCGTAAATGGGATACGCTACGCCGCAAATGCACGTTTTTTTAAGAATCTGGCCCATAGTGTTCAGAATGAACAATTTTTATTTATTTTGTTGCTTGTAAATAACTTTATTTTGTAGTCCTTCATTACTTCCTCCTCCTTATTAGCCTAAGCTATTAAGTCACAAGGCTATTTGGAAGGGTTTCTGGGATAGGCATCATGTTTCCCAGCAGTCCTTGCAAACCTAACTGAAACCTATTACATTGCTTGTGCAGCACTGAGCATGTGCGAGATATGCAAAGCTGAAATCCAGGAAGTCATACAGTCTGGCTTCATGATGCCCACACTTAAGATGGCCACGGTCTATTTCTAGATTATAAACTAAATCTAATTGCTGTAACAACCTAACAAAACGGACCTTAGTTTACAGACTAACTTTACTAGAATACATTCAGCTTGTGTATTACAGGGGTATTTATATTTAAAAAGTGAAACTGTGGGTGAAACTCCCCTTTAAGCATCATAACCATTAAAGGTTAATGGAGCACAGATATAATGTATGGAGTGTGCGTGTGCCAGGGGGGCGTCAAAATGCACCTTCGCCTTAGTTGGAAAAAATCCTTGCACCAGCCCTGTGTGAGGTTTTCAGTAAATGTACTTCTATCACAGCTCACACTGGTAAATCCTATATAGAGTCTTGTCTAATTCCGACTAGCATAGCAATGTGAGCAGTATAAAGCAGATGGTTAACAAAAACTCCATATTGCTGCTGCTTCACAGCAGGTAAAGCCAAAATTCAGCCAAAACTTTCAATTTTTTTGACTTGGCAAGAGTTGGATTGCATAAATCTCTGTCAAATTTGTATTTGTGGTCTATCCCTCACTTTCTGTCTGGACAGAAAATCTTTAGCCTCGTACACACGATGAGAATATCAAACGAATGATTGTCTATTTTTTTGCATGATAGTTTCATATTGAAAAGGAAGAAGTTACTAAAGTTACACAAATTTTCATATGACAGAACACAACTTTGAAAGTAATGTAATGCATTGTGTTGTACTGTATTCTTTTCTTTTCAAACATGTGTGGTTTTGGTCTTCAGATTTGTGTTTGTCCCTTTGGATAATTTTGCACAAACTGTCGTTATCAGCTATCAGCTCTCGAAAGCTGTGTACTAACGATCAGATTATCTTACACTCGCTTTAAACGCTGTTCTTTTCATCTGATTTTTTGATGGTGTGTACTAGGCTTTAGAAAAATAAGGGTGACAGACCACAACAAGAAACAAAAAAAAATATTTTAGAAAGTAGAGAATGTTCAACACTCCGGCTGTTAGGCCGCTGTACACACGAGGAGATTTATCCAATGAAAACGGTCTGACAGACCGTTTTCATCGGACATGTCTGCTGGGCTATTTTGGTTTGATCAGTGTACACACGATCAAACCAAAATCCCCATGCGGACAGACGCCGCCAGGTCACCGAACCAGGAAGTAAAATACTTCCACGCATGCGTCGAATCCATTTGATGCATGCGGGGGATTTTTGTCCGCTGGTTAGGCGTACTAACCAGCGGACATATCGGACAGACGGCTTTCCAGCAGACAAGTTTTAAAGAATGCTTTAAAACTTTTGTCTGCTGGAAACTGTCAGCTAGCCCGTACAGACGATCGAATCTGGTCTGTGAAGCAGTTTCAGCAGATATATTCGATCGTGTGTACGCGGCCTTACTCTCTGGGTCTTCCTGTTCCACTGAAACCTGCCTGCTCTATTTCTCTTCTCAGCAGGCTCACTGAAAGCAATAAAAACTCAACAGAAGAATTTACATTTCCCAAGTCTATCAAAAAGAGAACATTTTTGGCAGAAGTTGGGATTTAAGTGAGAAGTAAGGGAATAGCAAAAAAAATAAAAAATCATACTCACCTGGCTGGCTGCAGCAGAGTCCCCACTGGCTATCCACCTTCTGATCACTCAGTTCTCCCCCTCCCTTCTAAGCAGAGAGGAATTGACTGTCAGTCATCGGCTCTCTGTTCTGCCCCTCCAGCCCTCACTGGAGCGCTGCACTTTGGAGGAGGTGGGAAGGGCTAAATCAGGCTCTCTGACCTCTGGGTGGATCCCGACTGTAAAATCAAAATCTATCCTGGGCCTGGACTGGTTGAGTGATGTCAGCTGATATTGGGCTTTAGCCCGCTGTTAGCTGAAAACAGATGACAAGGGTGCAGGACAAACTGCACTCCTGTGATCCATAGGAGAATTATAGCCAACGTTCTTTAAGTAGCAATCATTCATGCACCCCAAAACATAAAATTAAGCAAAGATTTGGTCAACAACTGGAACCTTTCATAACCACTTCCCATCCCGCCATATAGCAATATGACGTGCGCAAAGTGGTTAAGTAATCCTGACTGGACGACATGTGACGTCCAACAGGATAAGCCGTGATCGCGCGCCAAGAGGGGCACGCAGCGCGGCGATTGTTGGTGTGGTGTGTCAGTCTGACACACCGCATCACTAATCTTGGTAAAAAACCTTTGACGCAGCTGATCACAACATAAACAGAAAGTGTATGGGCTTTCCCTCCACTCGCACTGACAGACGCAAGTGTAGGAGAGACGATTGGCTGCTCTCCTGACAAAGGGGGTCTGCACTGATTGATTATCAGTGCAGCCCCCCCTCCCGAAGGATGCCCGTGGTGCCCTTTAGGGATGCCCACCCAGGATCCCCAGGAAAGCCCACACAGGACCACCAAGTATGTCAATCAGTGCCCAATAGAGGTGCCAGTCAATGCCCACTAGAGGTGCCAATCAGTGCCCATCGGTAATGCCTGCCAGTGCCTACTTATCAGTGCTGCCTATCAGAGCCACCTATCAGTGCCCATCAGTGCCACCTATAAGTGCCCATCAGTGCGGCCTTTCAGTGTCCATCAGTGCAGCTTTTCAGTGTGGCCTATCAATGCCCATCAGTGTTGTATATCTGTGCCACCTATCAGTGCCCATTAGTGCTGCCTTCCAGTGCCTCATCATCAGTGCTCATCAGTGTCACCTCATTAGGGCTACCTCATCAGTGCCCATCAGTGCCACCTTAACAGTGACCATCAGTGAAGGAGAAAACGTATTTATTTACAAAATGTTATGACAGAAACAAATATATATATTTTTTAAATTTAGGTCTTTTTTATTTGTTTAGCAAAAAATAAAAACCCCAGTGGTGATCAAATACCACCAAAAGAAAGCTCTATTTGTGGGAACAGAATGATAAAAAAAATTGCCTGGGCAGGAAAGGGGGAAGTGCCCTGTATTGAAGTGGTTAAGGACTTTGTCTTATTTTTGTATGGAACTAGTAATAACAAAAAAAAAAAAAAAAACATTTGTTATTAAAAAAAAGGATTTTAAAGGGTTTATTATAGGGGGAACAACGCTGATTTTGTGTTAGAATTTCCTGAAAAATGTGGTATACATTCAGAAACATCAGACAGCAGAGAAGAGTGCCACTTACAGGAAAATGAGGTGCAAAGTAAGTATTTGTAATAATAATCCCCCCCTAGCCCTACAAGTATTCAACAGCAGTCCAGAGTTAGGACTGACACTGAGAAACATGGATGCGAGGTGTTAAGGATTTAGACAGAGGTGTTATGGATTTAAAGCAAGGTATGGAGAGATGGTAGAGATGTAAAGAGTTGTATGAAGTGGCAAGGAATTCAAAGGGAAGTATTGTGTGGTAGGGATTCAAAAAGAATTATGGGGTGATAGGAATTTAGACATAGGTATGTGGTGGTAAGGAATTCAAAGGGTGGTATGAACTCAAAGGAAGGTATTTGGTGGTAGGAGATTTTGGGGGATGTATGGGGTGAGAGAGCTTCAGAGGAAGGTATAAGGTTCCAGGATTAACAAGGAAATTGTCAATCCTTCCTTTCAATTTACACACATGATTCAGAACTCAGTTGTACCAGCTCAGAATCTCCTTTCCAAACAACATACATGACCCAGGAAACGTGATACAATTTTGAGCTAATCCCTGCTAATCATGCACCCATATACCTACAATTTGGCAACTCTGATGGTGTACAGGGATACTAGATCTCTTCTGCATACTTGTTCAGTTACACCCACCTAACCAGCTGCCCCCTGGACACCATTGCAATCCTCCTTCTCTATTCTGCATTCTCTAACTTATATCTTTACAGTGGTTATAAAATGTCCAACATCACTCCAGCTCTCTACCTGACTGCAGCTCTTCTCTCCCCTCTCCCTGCTCTCACAGGCTTCACTGAAAGCATCAAAGAGCCCCCATAGCACACAGTTTAATATGGGAGCACACACAGAGGGGGAGGAGCAGACAGCACTCACAAGAGGAATTAAGAGGCCATGCTCTGTGCAATACCACTGTACAAAGCAGGTTAATATAAACCTCTTTTTTTTTTTTTTTTAAACATATTGACTTTACAATCACTTGAATGTCTCTGCTAGCATCTTCTCCACCAATCTAAAACATGCACTGCCCCATACTTAAAGGTGAGATCCAGCATGGACCAAATGCATATACCATACCTGGCAGATTTCCATTTGCTTACTCTTCCCATGCCTAACACAGGAAGATGGCTGCTCCGCACAGGCACTGTTCAGAGAATGCTTTGCATCTTCTGAATAAATTAAAAGCTTTCCCTGATTGGAAAAGGTGGAGAAGTGGAGTGGTGAAATCTTGTGAACTGACAACTTCCAGTACTCTCTGCCTGTGCTGACTCTTAAATTGTTTTAGAGGGCTAAAGAACCATGCCTTTCTATGTTATGGACAACATAGAGGCTCCATACTGTAGTTGTATCTGGTCTCTGTTGTCCTGATAGAGAAGGGTGGACATGTAGGACTGGAAGTGTGTTACTGACAAAATCACAAGGTTATAATAACAGAAAGTATGATGAAAGAAAATTAATGCAGCCACAACATCTAAGGACTGGTAGACTACAATATATTTTTTTTTGGGGGGGTTTAGTTATGTTTTAACCACTTAAGGACCTTGCCTGTTTTTTAGACTTGGTGTTTACAAGATGAAAATTACTTAGAACCCCCAAACATTATATATATTTTTTCCTAACACCCTAGAGAATAAAATGGCGGTCATTGCAATACTTTTTGTCACACCGTATTTGCACAGCGGTCTTACGAAAAAAAATCACCTTTTTGAATAAAAAAATAAGACAACAGTAAAGTTAGCCCAATTTTTTTTATATTGTGAAAGATAATGTTACGCAGAGTAAAATGATACCTAACATGTCACGCATTAAAATTGCGTCCGCTCGTGGAATGGCGTCAAACTTTTACCCTTAAAAATCTCCATAGGCGACGTTTAAAAAATTCTATAGGTTGCATCTTTTGAGTTACAGAGGAGGTCTTGGGCTAGAATTATTGTTCTCGCTCTAATGATCGCGGTGATACCTCACTTGTGTGGTTTGAACACCGTTTTCATATGCGGGCGCTACTCACGTATGCGTTCGCTTCTGCGCACGAGCTCGTCGGGACGGGGCGCTTTCTTATTTATTTGTATTTATTTTATACATTTTTACACTAAAAAAAGTATGACATCTGGGGTCAAAAAGACCTCAGGTCTCATATTTAGACTAAAATGCAAAAAAAAATAAGAAAAAATTTGTAATTTGAAAAAATTACAACAAGAAAATATGCCTTTAAAAAGCATGGGCGGAAGTGACGTTTTGACGTCGCTTCCACCCTGCTATGCTATGGAGATGGGTGGGGGCCACCTTGCCCTCACTCGTATCCCAGCCGAGCAGGACACAGGACGCGATCGCCTCTGCTGCTGCCGACGGCTCCGGTAAGCGGCGGAGGGGGCGGGAGAGGGGGGCCCCTCTCCTGCCGCCGATAACGGTGATCTCGTGGTGAATCCGCCGCGGAGACCACTGTTATCGTTAACAGGACCGCTCACAGGAAAGATGGATATCTCGGTTGTAACAGCGGCTGCTGCCGTTACTGAGATATCCATCTTGAAAGTACCGATGTATATATGTACATGAGCGGGTCCTTAAGTGGTTAAATAGTATACCTTAAAAACCGTAGCTAATTTCAAGTATTTTTTCACACTTAAGCCCCATACACACTATCAGTTTTCCTGCATGTTTTTCTCTTCAGGTTTACCAAAACCATGTAGTACAAGGGCCTGCCTGATAGCATACAAATTGAAACTCTTAGGCCTCGTACACACGAGCAGACAGATTTGAACAAATCTGTCTGCTGGGATTTTGGTTTGCTCGCGTGTACACACGAGCAAACCAAAATCCCCGCCAGCAGACAGCACGCTGACGTGTCGGTGACGTTGACGCCGCCACGTCACCGCACCAGGAAGTAAAACACTTCCGCGCATGCGCCGAATCCATTCGGCGGCGGTGCGGGACGACATGTCTGCTGGTAAGTGTACTAACCAGCAGACATGTCGGGCGGACGGATTCCCACCCGATAGATTTCAAGCTTTGAAATCTGTCGGGTGGCCAAATCCGTCGGCTCGGCCGTACACACGATAGAATCTGTCTGCTGAAACGGTCCAGCAGACCGTTTCCAGCGGACAGATTTGATCGTGTGTACGAGGCCTTAAGGTTTGACCTCATATTAGATGGTTTTGGTAAACCTGGGGCTTTACTGAAAAAATGCAAAGGTGAAGTAACGCAGTACACGCTACCCATCCCACAACCCCCGATTATCGTTGTACTTACCTCTGGTGATAATGAGCTGTCAGTGCCAGCGCAGCCACTCCAGCAATCCAGAGATTTGAAAGTCCCGTGGGTGGGGAGCGTGTACCGTGTTAGTTTACATTTTCATTGTTTCTGTAAAGGTGAACTAACACTTTAATATGACCCTCCTTTCTTACTGCTTTTTACATCTATATTTTAAGTATGTTATATATGTTAACTGAATTGACACACTCCTCAGGTAAGCAAACCATAATATAAAGTGTACAAGTATAGGCAGGGCTATGTATCAGACAAGAGATGGGCACCCTGACATACCGCATTACCTATCTTTCAGTAACTATAATAGCAGAGTTTTGAACAAGGTTTGCATTTATGTACGACCATGTATACATACCATCAAGCATTCAGAATCCTATTAAAACAACTTCATCTCAATAGTTTTCCAGTTTTAAATTATACTATTAAATAAACTCCTAGCTGGAACCATTAACAGAATCACATATTTCAAAAATATCTGAGGATTAGCTGTACAGCATTAGACTTGACTTTATATTAATTAAATCCTAAAACTAAGTAAGAAGGATTCTTAATTTTGTATAAACTATTGAACTGTGCATTTGGCATTTTGTTGTTGTTGTAATTAAATTACACTGTAATGTGTTTTGAAAGCACATATGATTAAAGTGATACCTTTTCGACATTACTATCACTGTATTTTAGAAAATAACCTTTTGATTAGTTTTGGATTGGAGATGGAATAGAACAGTGGTTCTCAACCTCAGTCCTCCTCAAGTACCCCCAACAGGCCCTGTTTGCAGGTTGTCCTTTATCTTGCACCGGTGCTTTAATCACTTCCCTACGGCCGTACGAGTATATACGGCCGCAGGGTGGTTCTAAATCTCCGGGCTGCCGTGTTTTCACTGCAGCCCCTTTCCTCGTTCCCAGCGCGCGCTAGAGCGCGCAGCGGGGAACTTTTGGCCGTGTCCCTTGGACACAGCCAATCACAGATCGCCGCGAACGGCAAATATTTTGCGATCTATGGGCCAATGAGAAATTCATATGTAAACATATGAGATCATCTCTCATTGCCGGCTCTCAAATGACATGTCATAGAGAGAGCATACCGATCTGTTTCCTAGTACATAGGGACACAGTCGGTCACTTCCCCCCACAGTTAGAACACAATGAGGAAACACATTAACCCCTTCCTCACCCCCTAGTGTTAGCCAGTCACATTTATACAGAATTAGAATTTATAGCCACTGGATTAGTGTCAAAAGTGTCATGTGTCCTGTCAGAATGCTGTCTGTACCTGTTAGGGAGAATCACCCTCTCTATCTGTCCTGTTTAGCACTATCAATGAAAGTAAAAGGAAATTCCAAATATTGGTTGTCCCCAGATATCTTTCAATGGGGACCCTAGTTCTGATAACCCTGGTGACAACCAGGGATTGCCTCACTTCCTGTTTTGGCTTTGGTACAGTAAGTGAAGGAAATTCTGCCCAATGGCACACAGCTGGCAAAAATGAACCTTACAGGGGTTATAACCCTCCCTTAAGCTGGCCATAGACAGTTTGAATATCAGCCAGATCAGCAGGAATCGGCTGAGATCTGAACCATGTATGAGCAGGCTGAATGTACTAAGTTGATCGATCCATCAACTTTTGGTACAACCAGCCTACTGTATTTTACATGCAATTATTGCTATTTACTGTTATAAATACTAGCAATAATCACTGTGTTCTCCCGGTAGGGGTGGCTTACTCCACCCTTTGCTGGGAGAACACAATGGTTTTGTGGGAGGGATTCCCCCGTCAGCACTGTTCGTGGTAGCAGGAAAAAAAAATTCTCTGTCTATGGCTGGCCATATGCTAAGTTTTGTCTTTAGTTCTATTATAAAGAATGCGAGGTAGGCAGACTCAGTTTTGTGGCACCCTGTTTGCAAAGGCACGAGTGACTAGTGATGCCTGTGAAGTCATTAGACAGTGAAGGTCATAAGCATACAACCAATCAGAGCGACTCTGTGCCTTTTGATAACTGAGTTGGCAAATCACAGCACCTACAAATGTAAACACTGCCTGTATTTATATTTGAGAGTCATCTCCCTCCTCTCACAATGGTGGAAGAAGAAATTAAATCCTGTTTGAATCAAGTATGTTGGATTTTAAAGTAGGACTGGCCACCAATGATTGGGGTATGGGTTTAAAAATGCCACTGACCACAAAAGGTTTCAGAGCAGGATTTTTACCGCTACTATTTGGAATTATTGGGCAACTTTTCACCACCTCAATATCATTTTTTTTTTTTATCTAAAAAATGTGTGGGGGGAAGAAAAATAGACTTTGGGGTATTTACTTTCGAACAATTCGATTTTTTTGTTGCCATGTCCAGGTATTTTAGGGTGATAAGTCAGCCAAAACATCAAATTTATTTTTAAAATGTTCAGTCTTTTTTCCTGTATGTAGTAAATCCAAAAGTTATTAAAAATCACCAATGTCAGGCTCATTGTCAATTTTTTTTTTATAAAATTCAATTGGTTACTTGACCAAATAGTTGTCAAAGAGCTGAAAAGGGAAATTGGCCTGCTAATGAAGAGGCCTACACAGGCTAAGTTAATACTAAAAAATATGTTACACTATAGTCAATGCTTACACAAATTTAGCAGATCAGAAAAGCTAGAATAATGATACACAATGCAGAGTCACACATGCTAAACAGTAGCCAAACATTGCCATTCCATCAAAGATAACATTTCATAAAGCGTTCACTTACCTTTAAATCTCGATGGACTACACCCATCTGATGACAGTGCAGCACAGCCTCCAAGATCTGCTGAATGCAATGACTGCATGCAAACACCAGGGGGTGTGTGTTAGTACCAAGCTTACACCCACTGTCTGTACACTCAGAAGAATGGGTTCAAATTTACAACAAGCAAACAACTGGCATTCTTTAAAATTACCCACTATTTATATGTGCTACATAAAAAATAAATTATATATTAGATAATGGACATAATGTGAACAATGCCGAAACATTACTTCAATAACTTTAAATGTCGTTTTATTTATTGAAATAACCAGTTCTTAAATATTGCCAGTTGTTTTGCAATCATAAACCCAATGTCTGAGGACAGAAGTGGGGGTGAAGTCTGCAGACTGCATAAAATGTCATGGCAAACCTTAACTCTTAAAATACATCATGCACAATATGTACACACCACCCAATTATAATAACCAAAAGCTAATCATACTGCTAGCCATGATGAATATGGAGCCTGCAGACGTCATGCACGTACCTTGATGTAACATTTTAAGAGAGTAAGAGTAAGAACAGGCAGAAAAAGATACAATTCAGCCATTTCCACCCTAAGCATAGCATTAGGCAACTTGTTAGCACCAGATACTGACCTTTAGGTCTCTGTGAACTATGCCATTAAGATGACAATGATTTACACTTTCTAGAATCTGCTGTATACAATGACTGTGAAGATACAAGGGCAGAACCGAAGGGGAAACATTAAAGGCAAAATATTAACAATGTACATTTAACAGAAAACATACACAAAGACATTTGCATGTATCAGGCAGAATTGAATAACTCTGTATTTGGACAGAACATGCACACATCAGGCATATACAGTGGGGCAAAAAAATATTTAGTCAGCCACCAAATGTGCAAGTTCTCCCACTTAAAAAGATGAGAGGCCTGTAATTGTAATCATAGGTATACCTCAACTATGAGAGACAAAATTTGGAAACAAATCCACACAATCACATTGTCTAATTTGGAAAGAATTTATTTGCAAATTGTGGTGGAAAATAAGTATTTGGTCAATATCAAAAGTTCATCATCTCAATACTTTGTTATATTTCCTTTGTTGGCAATGACAGAGGTAAAACGTTTTCTGTAAGTCTTCACAAGGTTGTCACAGACTGTTACTGGTATGTTGTCCCATTCCTCCCTGCAGATCTCCTCTAGAGCAGTAATGTTTTGGGGCTGTTGCTGGGCAACACAGACTTTCAACTCCATCCAAATGTTTTCTATGGGGTTGAGATCTGGAGACTGGCTAGGCCACTCCAGGAACCTTGAAAAGCTTCTTACGAAGCCACTCCTTCGTTTCCCGGGTGGTGTGTTTGGGATCATTGTCATGCTGAAAAACCCAGCAACGTTTCATCTTCAATGCCCTTGCTGATGGGAGGAGATTTGCACTCGAAATCTCATGATACATGGCCCCATTCATTCTTTCATGTACACGGATCAGTCATCCTGTTCCCTTTGCAGAGAAACAGCCCCAAAGCATGATGTTGCCACCCCCCATGCTTCACAGTAGGTATGGTGTTCTTGGGTTGCAACTCAGCATTTTCTCTCCTCCAAAAACGACGAGTTTTGTTTCTACCAAACAGTTCAACTTTGGTTTCATCTGACTATATGACATTCTCCTAATCCTCTTCTGGATCATCCAAATGCTCTCTAGCAATCCTCAGATGGGCCCGTACTGGCTCAAGCAGGGGGACACGTCTGGCACTGCAGGATCTGAGTCCCTCGCGGCATAATGTGTTACTGATGGTAGCCTTTGTTACGTTGGTCCTAGCTCTCTGCAGGTCATTCACTAGGTCCCCTGTGTGGTTCTGGGATTTTTACTCATCGTTCTTGTGATCATTTTGACCCCACGGGGTGAGATCTTGTGTGGAGCCCCAGATCAAGGGAGATTATCAGTGGTCTTGTATGTCTTCCATTTTCTAATTATTGCCCCCACAGTTGATTTCTTCACACCAAGCTGCTTGCCTATTGCAGATTCAGTCTTCCCAGCCTAGTGCAGGTCTACAATTCTGTTTCTGGTGTCCTCTTTGGTCTTCACCATAGTGGAGTTTGGAGTGTGACTGTTTGAGGTTGTGGACAGGTGTCTTTTATACCGATAACAAGTTCAAACAGGTGCCATTAATACAGGTAATGAGTGGAGGACAGAGGAGCCTCTTAAAGAAGAAGATACAGGTCTGCGAGAGCCAGAAATCTTGCTTGTTTGTAGGTGACCAAATATTTATTTCCCACCATAATTTGCAAATAAATTCCTTCCAAATCAGACAATGTGATTGTCTGGATTTGTTTCCAAATTGTGTCTCTCATAGTTGAGGTATACCTATCATGACAATTACAGGCCTCTCTTCTTTTTAAGTGGGAGAACTTGTACAATCGGTGGCTGACTTAAAGTGGATGTAAACCCCCAAAACATTTTTTTTATGTCACAATGTAGAGAATAAGATTTCCTATCATCTGTGCCCAGTCTTGCCACACAGAGTTAATCCAGCGCTGAGCAATCCTCTTTTTATTGTTCAGTTAAATAAAACAGACTTCCCTATAAAGACCAAAGTCCTTTCTTGAGTGACAGGTTATTTACATATCTTGTGCACTAGCTTGCAGACATGCACAGCTTCTTGTCTATGAATATTCTGATGGCTATTCACACTGAACTGTGGGTCACCCCATATTTCAAAACACATGAAAGACAGCCAATCCTGCGAGAGCTGGAGGGGAGAGGAGAGGAGAGGAGGAGAGGGGAGGGGGATGTAAATCGTGCACTTTACAGAAGCTGTGCGTGTCTGCAAGCTAGTGCACGAGATATGTAAATAACCTGTCACTCAAGCAAGGTCTTTATCTGGAAGTCTGTTTTATTTCACTTAACAATAAAAAGAGGATTGCTTAGCGCTGGATTAACTCTGTGTGGCAAGACTGGGCACAGATGATAGGAAATTGTATTCTCTACATTGTGACATCAAAAAAAAAAAATCTGGGTTTACATCCACTTTAATTCTTTTTTGCCCCACTGTAACAGTGCTGTCATTTATCATGTGAAAATACATGAAATTGTACTTATTATCTATACATGGAATTACATACAGGAAAATTAACATGCACATTCCATGCTTAGTAAGAAAAAAAGTAATAAGTACATTTTCAACACTGTTGTGTTTTTTTTTATAAAATAAAAACTGTCACAGTTAATCAAGGGTTGATCACAGTAGGGTTATGGAAATGTGAACTTTGTGAGAAACATCAGAAAAAAATGAACAGAGGAACTATTTTTAATCTTCTAAAAGATTAAAAAAATACATAAATAAAAGAAAGTTTGCAGAATTACATCAGGATAGAGTTAACGAGTGTTTTGTTTGAAGTCAAATGCAGAGTATTTATGCTCACAAACCAATACAGAAATCCTGTGCAAATGGTCTGTGAGGATGGTATAGCTCAGCATTATACAACAATGATGGCTTATAGAGAATACAAGGCAGCAATGGAGTCTGGATATATACAGTAATTCCCATGAAATACTGAACACCAAACACATAGGGGTTCGATTTAGCATTTTTTTCTGCCAGAAAATTTGTCTTAAAAACGTGAACCAGACCTTTATTTTTAACTGGCTTTAAACGCAGAGCCTAAAATATGCCTGTAATCGGTCCTAATGTGCATGGACATATAGGTTAACAATGAGCTGCTTCTACAGGCAAAACGCTAAACACCTCTAGGAGCAGCATTTTTTAAACTCAGTGTGCGTGGACCCTAAATCATTTTCATATATACTCTGACTAGCCAGACCATGTACAGCACATTTTGCATTAGTGATCCAAGTGCAGAGTCGGGAGAAGGGGTGGGCAAAAGGGACGGCTGCCCTGGGCATAGCGTGTATTATAGGAATGGGGAGGCACCACAAGTTCCTTCTACTATAAGGCTGACAGGAGAAGTGACAACAGCATCACTACTTCTGTCAGCTCAGCACTGGAAGCGGAGAGAGCCGAGAGGAGGTGCAGGCTGTGTTCTTTCTCCCCTCCTCTTCATAAGCTTGTACCTAATGAAGGGGGGGTGTAATTTGGCATCTTTGCCCTAGGAACTGGATGATCTTGTCTCGGCACTGTCCAAGTGTTTCAAGTACTGAGCCTGACAAATGCCTTTCCCATGAAAACATAAAAAGTGATTCTTTCATTGCTTATTAAGAAAACACATGGTGATAATTGCTATGGTACAACAAGTCCACAGCAGGATGTACCTGCAAGATCTGCCAGTTTATACCCAACCTTATGTTTTCTATGAGTGTAAATGATTGTTACAACAACTGAAAAGAATTATGCACCTGCATTTGATTACATTTTCCATGAAGACCAATCATTTTGGTCTGATTAAATGGGCGTTTAATTCAACTGCTCAAAAAAATGCCCCCTATTTTGTAGACGCTATAACCAATAAATATACACTTATTGCGATTTTTTTTTTTTACCAAAAATATGTCAAAGAATACATATCGGCCTAAACTGAGGAAAAAAAATGTTATATATATTTTGGGCATATTTATTAAAGCAAAAAGTAAAAAATATTGCTTTTCTTTTTAAAATTGTAGTTCTTTTTTTGTTTATAGTGCACAAAATAAAAACCGCAGAGGTGATCAAATACCACCAAAAGAAAGCTCTATTTGTGGGAAAAAAAGGATGTTAATTTTGTTTGGGTGCCACGTCGCACGACCACGCAATTGTCAGCTAAAATGACGCAGTGCCGAATCTAAAAAAATTGCCCAGTCATTGGGCAGCCAAATCCTCTGGGGCTGAAGTGGTTAAGATGAAAACCTTCTACCTCTAGAATCGCTTGAGTTGTATAAGCTGCAGTAAGAAGCTGATTAGTTACTATGCACAGCTTCTGTGTGTGCAGTTTTAGAAAATCTCCCCAGATTGTTACATGTACAGTACAACATTAGGGATCTATAAAATATTCCAATAAAGCACAACACAATGCAAAGGCAAATAACAAGATCAGCATATTAGGCAAATTAGTATTTTGCCTCTTGGTGGGTGGGCCTTGGCACCACATCATCCTCTTTATGCATGTCCAGACACAGTGGCAAAGGAAAACTCTTTGCTTGCGTTTGGGACTCCAAGCTGACAGCCAATATAGATCCCGCCCCGCCTCCAAGCATTGAAAGCCTGTTCTTTTGCTACTCCTTTTACAATAGGTTTACAAGTAATATACACATTATTTTGTTTTGCATGTGTGATTAGGTGATGTGCATCTCTGTAATGAGAAGGGGTGTGGTCTAATGACATTTAATACAAATATAAGGATGCACCATATAATAAAAGTTTTATAAGAAGACTATGCTCCTGTAACAGATATATAAAAAAAAATGAATGTTATCAGGTACAAATCATTTCACATAACTGTGTATTTAATGAAAGAATGAATAAAGTAAAGATAATATCATAATTATTGTTCTCCACTTTAAAGGCTTGTGTAATATATGGGATAATGTACTTCCTTTCCTTTAATCCCTCTCGGCAAAAAGGTACCTCTAATAGTCAAAATTATCACCATTACATATACATATATGAAGGACTTGATATGGATTGAAGAATCAGTCACATCAATGCTCGTTCTGAGAAAAGTCACAAAGAGAACTAGTGAGAGAAGAAAATATCTTGTAGATCCTGTTAGAGGGCAAAACTACAGAAAGAGGGTGCAGCTGCTTGTTTTTTACTTAAAGTTAAAGCGCAGCCAAAACGTTAAAATTGCCCTTGTCAAAGCTTCTGACGGTGGCAACATTTCCAGCAACAAGTGATCATGGATAGAGGCGAAATATATATATATATATACAATCAAATTATTAGCAAATTAGTTTTACCACATTCCTCTTTAATGTTGTCTTAATAGTCAACACTACCAATTAAGCATATTAGGTGATGTGCATCTCTGTAATGAGAAGGGGTGTGGTCAAGAATCAACACTCTATATCAGGTGTGCATAATTATTGGGCAACATCCTTTCCTTTGGCAAAATGGAAAAACCAGGCTCAGGCAAAAATAGTGAGATATCAAAAGCACTAAAATTGCAAAGCTGCTTGATCCATGTGTTTCAAAAATAGTCAACAGGGTGAGGCGTGTGGAAAAACCAAGGCGCAAAATCTGCCCAAGAGAAAAGTCGTGCAGCTGCCAAGATGCCACTTGCCACCAGTTTGGCCATATTTCAGAGCTGCAACATCACTGGAGTGCCCAAAAGCACAAGGTGTGCAATACTCAGAGACATGGCCAAGGTAAGAAAGGCTGAAAGACGACCACCACTGAACAAGACACACAAGCTGAAACGTCAAGACTGGGCCAAGAAATATCTCAAGACTGATTTTTCTAAGGTTTTATGGACTGATGAAATGAGAGTGAGTCTTGATGGGCCAGATGGATGGGCCCATGGCTGGATTGGTAAAGGGCAGAGAGCTCCAGTCCGACTCAGACGCCAGCAAGGTGGAGGTGGAGTACTGGTTTGGGCTGGTATCATAAAAGATGAGCTTGTGGGGCCTTTTCGGGTTGAGGATGGAATGAAGCTCAACTCCCAGTCCTACTGCCAGTTTCTGGAAGACACCTTCTTCAAGCAGTGGTACAGAAAGAAGTCTGCATCCTTCAAGAAAAACATGATTTTCATGCAGGACAATGCTCCATCACACGCGTCCAAGTACTCCACAGCGTGGCTGGCAAGAAAAGGTATAAAAGAAGAAAAACTAATGACATGGCCTCCTTGTTCACCTGATCTGAACCCCATTGAGAACCTGTGGTCCATCATCAAATGTGAGATTTACAAGGAGGGAAAACAGTACACCTCTCTGAACAGTGTCTGGGAGGCTGTGGTTGCTGCTGCACGCAATGTTGATGGTGAACAGATCAAAACACTGACAGAATCCATGGATGGCAGGCTGCATGAGTGTCCTTGCAAAGAAAGGTGGCTATATTGGTCACTGATTTGTTTTTGTTTTGTTTTTGAATGTCAGAAATGTATATTTGTGAATGTTGAGATGTTATATTGGTTTCACTGGTAAAAATTAATAATTGAAATGGGTATATATTTGTTTTTTGTTAAGTTGCCTAATAATTATGCACAGTAATAGTCACCTGCACACACAGATATCCCCCTAAAATAGCTAAAACTAAAAACAAACTAAAAACTACTTCCAAAAATATTCAGCTTTGATATTAATGAGTTTTTTGGGTTCATTGAGAACATGGTTGTTGTTCAATAATAAAATTAATCCTCAAAAATACAACTTGCCTAATAATTCTGCACTCCCTGTATAGTCAACATTAGGGATCTATAAAATATTCCAATAAAGCACAACACAATTGCTTAAAGGCAAATTAACAAGATCAGCATTTTGTATGCTTTCATTGAAAAGGTCACACCTTTTTAACCCCTTGGCACCGATGGCACACAAATATGTTGCCTCTTGGTGGGTGGGCCTTGGCATCGAGCGGCTGCATATTTCTATACCACACTGCAAACTTAGCTGTGTTGAGGATGCACGCCCTGCGAGCTCCAGACACAGTTACTGGCAACGGAAAACTCCAGATCGTTGCTTGCGTTTGGGAGCATTCCGTTCATGCAACTGCCGTGACAGCCAATCACAGATCATAGATCCCGCCCCGCCTCCAAGCATCTGAAACTCCTAAAGGGCCGGGAGGCACCAACGGCAAGGTGTTCTTTTGCTACGGGGTCCTTTTAAAAACAATAGGTTTACGGATTTTATGTAATATACACATTATTTTGTTTTGCTTATGTGTGATTAAGACCGTGTTTAATAACCTCACTTGTTAAAAAAGAAAAAAAAAACTTGGGCGTACCAAGTAGTGCTTGGGATCTGCAACACATATTGGGCACAGGATTACAAGGTAATGTTTACATTATAGATATATGCATATGATAGATTTTCATACATATATTACACAAGTTTTATGAACATATGTGAAATAATACATTTTGACGATAGCCAAGCCAATTTAATACCAAATATAAGGATGCAATTTCCATATAATAAAAGTTTTATAAGAAGACAAGTATGCTCCTGTAACAGATATATAAAAAAAAAAATGAATGTTATCAATGAATGGGGTACAAATCATTTCACATAACTGAATGTATTTAATGAAAGAATGAATAAAGTAAAGATAATATCTAAAGATACACCAGTGAATATAATAATTGTTCTCCACTTTAAAGGGAAACTTGTGTAATATATGGGATAATGTACTTCCTGTAAAATAAGAAGATTTTAGAGCCAAGGCCTATGTAATCCCTCTCGGAAAAGCTGTGTTATGCATTATATTTATATGGTACCTCTAATAGCCTTGTATTTTACTGAGGCAGGTACATTATCACCATTACATATACATATATGTACATAACAGACACACATTCTTGTAAGTAACATATACCATATATGCATATGGATTGAAGAATCATTGTCACATCAATGACTATTGCGTTCTGATGCACTTAACAGATAACCAAAGTCATGAGTAGAGAACTCCATGGCTGAGAGAAGAAAATGCATGACCACGTGTACAGTAGATCCTGTTAGAAGATGCAAAACTACAGAAAGAGGGTGGGCATGGAACTGCTTGTTTTTTAGTAAACTTAAAGTTAAAGCGCAGCCAAAACGTTTTTTTTTTCAGGTCTGGATAGCACAAGGAATGTCAGAACCCTTGTCATTTTAATTTTTGGTGATTGTCCCTCAATCTCTGTCACGGTGGCAACATTTCCAGCAACAAGTAGGTGAGAATTCTTCCAGAATGGATAGAGGCAGCAAATATATATATATATACTGTATATATATATATATATATATATATATATGCGCATGTGCATTTTAACAATCTATGGCATAATGTGATATCAGTTCCTGATCTCAGTGAAAAAAAAGGGAAAAAATGGATAGATGCTTTGCAGTGTTATTGGCACAGCTATGCAAGGCTTACACGGTGACAGTTCAGTGTGATAGTTCCACTATGGCAGTCACACCAGTATATTTGTCTGTAGCATCAGAGATGCCCTGAATTACAAAAGAATCCAGACTGCAATTATTAGAACTGTTAGGCGGCGTACACACGACCGAGAACCTCGGCAGAATCCAGCGAGAAGCTCGCTGGGATCCATATTCTGCCGAGGTTCTCGGTCGTGTGTACACTTCCGACGAGCGTCCCGGGAAGCATGCTCTCTTTTTCCTCATTGTATGAGGACTTTGGCTCGACAAGCTTTTTGGAGCGCTCATCGGGAACTCCGTCTGCCCGTCGAGCTGCACGGACGAGCAGCTCGACGGGCGGGCGGCACGATCGTGTGTACGCCGCCTCACACCATTTGTGTATAGGTGACATGTAAGCCTTGTATTAAAAACAGACATGTAAATGCTTACCACCTGCAAAATGTTTTTTTTTTTTTTTTAACTGACAAACTGTGTGGACATTCTTAGGCTCCATGTACACGAGCAGCTCATGAACTTGAGTTTAGGAGCTTTTGGCATTTTTTTTTTTTGCCAAAGCTCCTAAACACAACTTTATAAAAGCCTATGTGTACTATGTGTTTTTGCCGAGAAAACCGTTCATGTGTATGAGGCTTTGAGGTTTCTCGTCGGGAAATCTGTCCAGAATCTCGACGATAAAAATAGAGAACCTGCGCTCTATTTTCTCATCGAGATTCTTGTCGGCCTGTTTCCTGACGAGAAACCCGAGAGTGTGTATACTTACCTGACGCCGTGGAAACCCGCGCATGCTTGAAATGACTTAGACGCGTGCACGGTAGCTTCACGGCATAGGTAGGGTGAAGCAAGATGGCGGCGACGGCATCGCATGTGACGAGCACATGCTCGTCGTACGCAATGACGTCATCACGTTCTTGAATTTCAAGAGAACCGCGGATCTTTTGAAATGTCAGTGTGTACACTCGGGTGACAAGAGATTCTTGCCAAGAATCTCATCGGGAAAAACAAAGTTTTTTTCCTGACGAGATTCTTGCCCATGTGTACGAGGCCTTAGGCTTTGAGGATCGTTTAGGAGCTGCTGAGGATAGAGGAGGTTCAACCTCCCCTAAACTCCTTCTCCTGAACACGGAAGAAAATTTTGATGCGTTTTGCATTTTCCCGCAGCCGGCAGTCAAAGAAGTTCAAGTGTACATGAAGCCTTATAAGAGACATACAACTGATGAGTAAGAGGAGGTAAAAATATATGCCAACATCTCATTTCTAAAAATGTTAAGAGTTTGATTGACAGCCACGGGAGCCAATGGCGCCACTGCTGTGTCTCAGTCAATCAGGAAGGAGAGTCCCGGACGGTTGAGACACTCGCGGACATTGTTGGACAGAGATAGGGCTCAGGTAACTATTAAAGGGTGCTGGGGTGGCTGCATAGAATGCATTAAGATAAAAAACCTTCTGACTTTACAACCACTTTAAACTTGAGGGAAAGGACAACTCTTAACATAGTTACAAATTAGATGTTGGTATATATTTTTCTTTAAAATGCTGCTTACACTAATTAACTACACTGAATGCTTGATAGCCGGTGTGCACTGTGCGGCATAGTGCCAATCTGATGATTCCAGTGCACAGTGCATTTCTACAAAGCAACACTGTGGTGTTAACTGACACTGCAGAAAGCAACTTTCCCTTGTCTATATGTTGTGGTTTTGCTGAAAATAGCTGCCTAGGTAGCCACACAATATCTGGTGTAAACAGGCCCAAAATTAAGGAACTACAGTGGAACCTCGGATTGCGAGTAATGCGGTTTACGAGCGTTTCGCAATACGAGCACTGTATTTTTAAAAATCCTGACTCAGTTTGCGAGTGTTGTCTCGCAAAATGAGCAGGATTCAAGCCAAAGCGGTGTGCAGTACCGGGTTTGGCCTTGAGGTGGGGGGCGCCAGAGCAGATCAGAGCTCGAAAAACATCAGAATGGCTCGGCAACTGAGTATTTCCGTGCATTTTCGAACGGAGCTGTCCTTTCCGGGTGTTTCCGAGGCTCTCCGGTGCCCCCTCACCTCTGGCCACATGCTTTCACATGTTTCCATTGACTTCTATGGGGAAACTCTCATTGATATGCAAGCACTTTGGATTAGGAGCATTCTCCTGGATCGGATTATGCTCGGAATCTGAGGTTCCACTGTATGTCTGTCTAGGTCATTTTTCAGGCATTTTTCTTTTTAGCCCACATACAATTTTTTTTTAGCTTTTTCACCTTCATTTTAGGCTTGTATGTGTTTTTTTAAATTATTTTAAGCCAATAAAAACCTAGTTACCAATCAAGAAAATTAGCAAAAAACATGTTTTGTGTATTTCTCCCACTAAAGTATATTGGGGCCAAAACACATGGCACTGACTCAAAAGAAGCTCACGTACAATACTTTTTTTTTTAGCAGCGATTTAAATCTTCAAATCATGCTTTCAAATTAGGAGTGAACGGAGCTGTAAATCTATCCACAAACCTTCACATTAAAAGTGATTGAAATAAGAGATCAATAGGCCAATAGTAACAAGGTAAGCCTTGTCCTTTTTATCCTCCATATCACCAAAAAGGCCTATAATATATAAACCAAGTGCATTTACAATGGTACTACAACACTTGGGGACTCCTTACTTTTCAGTGGAACATCTTTCAATGTATGCACAGAATAGGGAAGACTTAAATACCTGTAAACTTACCTGGCATCTGCTTCACTATAGTATTCTCTTGCTACTATATCTTCAAATAATTCTCCACCAGTAACTCTGTTGAGAAATAGAAACATAAGCAGCTAAATAAGTGTTTTACCATGTTCTCCCTTAAAAAAAAACATGTGTCCTATGTTTGAAAAAAGTGGGAAGATTTGGAACCTCTATCAAGTTTTACTGCTGTCTGTGTTGTCAGAGATTTTCCCTGCAAAGCAGGGATAAAAACAGCAAGATCGCTTAGTTAGAAGCACATAACACACACAGTAAACTTTGTTAGGCACAACCCCTTGATCACCCCTAGATGTTAACCCCTTCTCAACCAGTGTCGTTAGTACAGTGCCAGTGTATAGTATTAGCACTGATTACTGTATTAGTGTCACTGATGTCTAATGTCAGTGTTAGTTAGTGTACCACCCAGCCAGCGTCAGCTAGTGTCAGATTTCTGCAACACTACAACATTCCCAAAGACATTTAGCAGAATACATTTTGTCCTAAACTTATGAAGAAATTCGATTTTGGTGATTAAATGCCACCAAAAGATATCTCTATTGATGTGAAAAAAATTATAACAATTTTATTTGCATACAGTGTTGCATGATCGCACAATTGCCAGTCATTTCTGAATAGCAAAAAATGCTCTGGTCATGAAAGAGGTAAAAGCTTCTGGAGGTTAAGTGGTCAAGGTAAAAAAAATACTTCTGCCTTTAGAACCACTTTAAGGCTCAGTGGGTGCAAATCTCTGCAGCAAAAATATTTGAAACAAATGTTGTGCACGGCTGGGGAAGGCAATAATGTTCTTCAGTTATTGACTACTGTTTGTCTCCTCCCATTAGGGATTTCTCATATTACTTGCAATGTTGACTCCAAGCCAGAAAGCATGAGCAGCTCTCTCCAATGGGGTCACAGGTAACGATAAAAACCTAAACAGATGGTTTAACCATTTCCATAATCTGTCCTAAATGAAACTAAATTTGAACAAAAACAGTGCATTTCTATAGTATAATTAACCACTTGCTTACTGGGCACATATACCCCCCTCCTGCCCAGGTGAAATTTCAGCTTTCACAACTGCGTCATTTTAACTGACAATTGCGCGGTCCTGCGACGTGGCTCCCAAACAAAATTGACGTCCTTTTTTCCCCACAAATAGAGCTTTCTTTTGGTGGTATTTGATCACCTCTGTGGTTTTTATTTTTGCGCTATAAACAAAAAAGTGCGACAATTTAAAAAAAAAAAATTCAATATTTTTTACTTGTTGCTATAATAAATAGCACAATTTAAAAAAAAAATCATTTTTTTTCCTCAGTCTAGGCCGATACGTATTCTTCTACATATTTTTGGTAAAAAAAAAAAAATCGCAATAAGCGACTGGTTTGCGCAAAAGTTCGAGCGCCTACAAAATAGGGGACAGAATTTTTTTTTTTTACTAGTAATGGCGGCGATCTGCGATTTTTATTGGGACTGCAACATTATGGCGGACACATCGGACACTTTTGACACATTTTTGGCACCGTTCACATTTATACTGCGATAAGTGCTATAAATATGCACTAATTACTGTATAAATGTGACTGGCATTGAAGGGGTTAGCACTAGGGGGTGAGGAAGGGGTTAAATGTGTTCCCTGCATAGTGTTCTAACTGTGGGGCAAGAGGACTGACTGGGTGAGGTGACCGATCTGTGTCCCTATGTACAAGGGACACAGATTGGTCTCCCCTCTCCCTGACAGGACATGGATCTGTGTGTTTACACACACAGATCCACGTCCTTGTCTCTGTAACTGCTGATCGCCGATGCCTGGCGGACATCGCAACAGCCAGGCACACACATCGACATCTCAGTGATGCAGCGGGCACGCGCGCACCGCTGACGGCAGCGCTCGGGCGCCCCCCAGTGGCTGGAGGCTGTAAAAAGACGGCCTCCCAGAGATTTAGATCCACCCTGCGGCCGTATAAAGTTGTATGGCCATCAGGAAGTGGTTAAAGAGTAGAAAATAGCTTTTTTAAGGTGGGCTTTCATGAGTTAACTTTCATTAAAGAAAAATTGTATTTGGTTTCACTCAAAAAACAATATTACAATTTTCAGATTCATTAGAATTCATTTACATTTTTCATTTTCATATATTCATAAGTGCCAAAAGCAAACACAAAAAAATATAGGCAAGCATCAAATGTGTGTGTTATAATACTAAGGTATACCATATAAATAACCAGATCCCTTACTAAAACATTGCATGATCCATCCTTTGTACTTCACCTCCTGTAAACTGCCTAATCAACACCTTTGCGGCTCCCAGTGCTTAAAAAAACCTAGTACACACTAGTAGTTTATTTTCTTTCAACTCAGCAGGGCTGGAAATTTCGATGTTAGTACAGCGATCTCCCCAGCTGTGTTATTGTACCTTCTTCGTCATGCCTCATTGACAGAAGCCGAGCTAGACCTGCTGCAGTACACATGGGCCGAATGTTGGCTGGGGTCTATTGAGCCGGCCCATGCCACCCAACATTCGGCCTGTGTGCATCATTTTTTTTTTTTAACCCACTGGTTGAAAGGAAAAAAATAAATAACAGATTCCCCTTATCCACACATCAATGTGGATGGGGGAATCTTCCCTGCTGTGCTATTGTGTTCTGACAGCGGGGAGACTCCTCCCCACGTCAAAATACAATGATCAGTGATGCCGGCTATAGGCGGGACCACTGATCAATCAGTAAAAACCCAATAGGCTAGCTGTACAGAAAGAAGTTGATCAGTAGATCAACTTCTGTAAAACCAGCCTGTCAATACGTGGATGGAAATTTGTCTGGTCCCTGCTGAACCGGCCAAATTTTGATCCATGAATGGCCGGCCAAGGCTGAGTTCACACTGGTATGACAAATGCTCCGACTTTGGGAGCTCATGTCGCATGACATGTGCAAATCAATGTTTTCCTATGAAAGCTGTCTACACTACTTTGGTCCGACTTTGATCCTACTTCAGCCCATTGAATATCATTGAAGTCGGATCAAAGTAGAATCCTTGTCCAAACAATCCGACTTGTGACATCAGACATGATGATTACAGCAGCAGTAAAACGAATTTATGTCACTCTGGGATTGTTTTGATTGGTCAAAGGACAAGTCGTACTATGTCAAAATCGGAGCAAAATCTTATCTTGTCTATTTAAGATCCACTCCCCCACCAAAAAAAAATAAAATGATACGCTCATATGCATAATTACTAAACTGCGTGTTTTTTTTCTTCTTCGATCCACTGTACCTTAGTAATCCTTTATGTTACTGTTCGCTTCCTGTATATGGATTCATCGGGTAGTGTGCGGGTATTCCTCGATGCCGCAATGTCTCCTGGGAGCTTTTGTCATTGTTCCCAGTAGACATTGCAGAGTTATCGCAAGATTTAGAAAGAACTTTAAACAAGTTTTTTCTAAATCCTGCGATAACTCGCGGCAGACCTCCGCAATGTCTCCTGGGAACAATGACAAAAGCTCCCAGGAGACATTGCGGCATCAAGGAAGTGACGGAATACCCGCACACTACCCGATGAATCCATATACAGTAAGCGGCCAGTAACAAAGGATTACTAAGGTTCGCCTGCCCCTGACAGTGACTCAAGCTGGGCATCGCCGCTTAGTGAAGGATTGGCTTGGACGGCTTGGCTGCTCTAGTCCTGCAAAGGGAACAGCGTTCCTGCTGTGAAAAAAGTGCAGGGACTCCATTCCCACGCATTCCCACAGGACTTGAGCCCTACCGGCCAGTCACAGTGTGCAGTGCGGCTCGCACATGCACAGTGTGTGCCCGGCTCTGAAGCCACAGCCGGGCGCCCACAGTGACAATGCTTGCGCCGCGGAGAGGAGGGGGAGACGAGCGGGGCTTTGTTCCCCCGCATCTCTGGACCATGGGACAGATGAGTGTCCGATTAATAAAAGTCAGAAGCTGCAGTATTTGTCAGAACTCTGCTTTAAGGGACAATACTGAGAAATCTTTTAGTCTGCTAACTAATCTTCCACTGATTTTTTTTGGTCCAAGTGTTTGTAGAAAGTTAAGGGCAGATTTTGGTAAATGATACTGGTATTAATGAGCACAGTTTAAAGATAGTGGGATTCTAGTTTAAATGTAAAGCATGTAGTCAATGCATCAGAATAATGAGTTTGGTTTCTCAAAGATTGGCGCTGCCACCATTTTTCTTAAACAAATAGACAAAAAGATTTTATACTTTTTTTTACACATAGTTTACAAATACAGATTAAAAGAACAGTATGTTATCTACGCCTACATCATTATTGGCAATGCTTTACAGAGTGCACACAATAATAGCTATGACCAATCCTATTTCCACTATGCTCATCTATTAACAAGCATGTAATTTTGTGATTACAGTTCACTCTGGAACAAGCTGCGAATAACATCACATTTTTGGTTCTATTAAATTTATTATCCACTTTGACAAGATGCATCTGGCACTTTCCTGGTTCTGTTGATCCTAAGACGGCATTTTAAACAGACAACAATGCTCATTTAATTTAAGATACTGTTACCACGGCATAGCACAAGCGTTGTAATATTTATCTGATTATTTTTTCGCTTAAGGTGGCCATTCCTTGTTTTCAATAAGGATGGGTCTAATTTGAGCACGGTTTGAAGTGATGAGTATTAAAGGAATATTATAGAAGGCAATAATTAGCGCTTTACCATTGGAAGTGCTCATTATTGCACACAGGCAGAAATACAGGTCTATAAGTAAATGCAGGAGTGGCCTGTCTATTAAGAGGCTCCCCCTTATCCATGTGTCTGGCCACTTGCAGGATACCGGACGCATGGATTCCATGGGAGGAGTTTAAGCACCTGATTAGAGCCAGAGGATCTAATAGGCTTCAACATAGGTTGGTCTTGGGGCGCAAGCACTGCAACTGAGTCCACCCAGGTGTGTTACAATAGCAAATATTCATTCTCTATTGTAACACTGATCCTCCTCTCAGGCCAATCAGAAAGCGATTGGCTGAAAGGACAGGTGATCCTATTGGACGCCTAAGAGGAGGGAAGGAGGCGAATGCTGTGATGGGAGAGAGGACACAGGAGCCACTGCCCGATGCCCGCCACCTGCCACCTACATGGTGCGTTGCCCTGAGCTGCACCATGTATCTTGTGTGCACATTGCCCTATTTATACAGAGGTCCTGCAGAGATCTCCCCTTATTAGGAACATACTTCACATTGACAATGCACAAGCTAACAGTATCTCTTTAACCATGTAAAGCTCTGGAAGGTTTTATTCCTTTCATGTTCAGAGCATTTTTTCCTTTTCAGCACTGCGCTATTTTAACTGACAATTGCGCAGTCATGCAATACTGTACGCAAATACAATTTTTTATATATTTTTTTTACATAAATAGACCTTTCTTTTGGTGGTATTAGATCACTGCAGTTTTTTTTTTATTATCTGCAATATAAACTAAAAAAGACCAACATTAAAAAAAATTAAATAAGTCATAAAACATATCCAATCAAACCAAACTTTGTCATAAATTTAAGCCAAAATGTATTCTGCTACATATCTTTGATATAAAAAATAATAATCAATAAGTGTATATTATTTGGTTTGTGTGAAACATATAGTAACAAAACTATGGTATGTGTATGTATGTGTATATATATATATATATATATATATATATATATATATATATATATATATATATATACGGTATATATATATATATATATATATATATATATAGACCTTCTTCACTTGATTGGATGATTGCTATCATGACTTTATGCACTCTGTATTGATAGTGCAACACAATTTTAGATTTTCTGATATATATTTGAAAACTGATCAATTCTGATGTACTGGCGGTGTATCTCATTTCTTGAGGCCCTAAAATACTAGGACAGTACAAATTACCTCCAAAAGACCCCATTTTGGAAAGCAGATTTTTTATTTTTTTTATTTTGTTTGTTGTTGCAATGAAGATCATTGTAACAGCCAAAGGTTAACCATTGGCTACAGCTAATCACATGGTACAGGGTGCTGTGATTGGCCCAGGTACCATGTGATAGCTGATAGCCAATCCCAGCATAGGCAACAAAGATGTTATAAATTAATTAATTCATTATAGCAAAGTTAACAACGTCATCGCATTGGTCAGAGTACTACTAGAAACCGAAATCCGCTGGGTACGCAGCTTGCTCCTAAATCTGGTGCAAGCACATCATATACATGTGGCACGTCGACAAGTGGTTAAAATTATAGAGGGATAACAAATATTGGAAATTAAAGCAGTATTTAACCAAAAGGTGGCTGCATTGGCTTTCTTTTTTTAGACGTTTTCCTCTGTGTTTTTATCTGGTGATCCAGCCAGTAACATTCCTCTGGTATTAAGCTCCGTACACACGGCCGAGGTTCTCGGCAGAAACCAGCGAGAACCTTGCTGGGAGCCGCATTCTGCCGAGAACCTCGGCCGTGTGTACGCTCTCGGCGAGCCCCGCCCGTCGGGAAACCCGTCGAGCAAATAGAGAGCAGGTTCTCTATTTGCTCGACGGCCCGTCGGGATGAATGGCTGGTTGCCTTTCCCGACGGACAGGTCGCGGAATCTGACGGCCGGCAGAGAACCTCGACGGGCGGAACGATGTGTTCTGCCCGTCGAGGTTCTCTGCCGTGTGTATGCGGCACTAGAGTGCCTCCACTGCACTAAGGAGCACAGGGGTCACATTTGGACAGCAGTATTGTTAATCTGGGGGGAGGGGAATGCTAGGTGTACTAGCAGATTTTAATGCAGTAACAAATTGAAGCTGAAGTCCAGATAACACTTTATAGGCAGTTACAGCAAACAGTTATTTTGCTTTTGGGATAAAGGTTTTTTGCATAAATAAATAAATAAATAAAAGCAAATCATTCTAAGCCAGGGGCGTCCAAACTTTTTTCAAAGAGGGCCAGATTTCATGAAGTGAACATGCGTAAGGGCCGACCATTTTACCTGACTTTCTGTGAACCATTAAAACCACTTTCACACTGGGGCAGTTTGCAGGCACTATTGCGCTAAAAATAGCACCTGCAAACCGACCCTAAGCCTGAAAGATTTCACACTGGAGCAGTGCGCTAGCAGGACCGCTTCAAAAGTCCTGCTAGCAGCATCTTTGGAGTGGTGAGAGGATCAGTGTGTTTACCGCTCCTCCACCGCTCCTTCCCATTGAAAACAATGGGAAACTGCAGCTATACCGCCGGCAATGCGCCTCTGCAGAGGCACATTGGCGGCGGTACTAACCCTTTTTTGGCCGCTAGCGGGGGATAACACTGCACCGCTAGCGGCCAAAGACCGCCACAATTCCGACGGTATAGCGCCGCTAAAAATAGCCGTGCTATACCGTCAGCGCACCTCCTGCCCCAGTGTAAAAGGGGCCTTAAATTAAATGCAAATTATGAGCTTGGGTGTTTTATGTACTTTATTTTAATAATATTCTTTCCTTCTGCAGCCAGCCAGCCAGTGCCTCTCATTAAAGATGAACTTGGGTGTTTCATTCACTTTTTTGTATTTTTGTAGCGAAGTCTCCTTCAGCCACCCAGCCCTCTCACTGACTCTCTTTGCCTCTGCGCGCTAAGCACCACTCTCATTGTTAGGATGAGCAGGGCGTGTATTTACATATATACATTCTAATGTGACCAATGTACATCCAAGTGTAATTTTTTTTGGATTCATCTTCAGCATGACAAATCCCGAGCACAGCTCTCATTATTAGGATGAGCATGGCATGTAGCGGGCATGTAGCGGGGCGTGTAGCTGGGTGTGTTTACAAGTCTATTTGCCAGACCGCTATGAAGCTGACAGCATGCAGAGCCAATCACAGGCACTGTGACATTTCTAGATCTCTGCATCTGCGGACTGCAGATGCAGAGATCAGGGAAATGTCACAGTGTCATAGTGGCTTTGGCAAATAGACTTGTAAACACGCCCAGCTACACTCCCCGCTTATCCTAACAATGAGAGCGGCGCTCGGGATTTGTCATGCTGAAGTTGAATCTAAAAAAATAAAAATAAATAACATGCGGATATACTTGGGGGGCCACATTAGAATGTATATGTAAATCCCAAGTGGGGGCCACATCAAATCGTAACGTGAGCCGCAAATGGTCCGCGGGCCGGACTTTGGACATGCCTGTTCTAAGCACTCCAGTCAGTGATAAATGGTTTGTCCTGTCACTGTAACCGATACATCTGCAAAATAATTTGTTCTTTTGAAAAATAAGACCTACTGACCAGATCACTATGTGAGAATAAAGGAAGCTTAAAAAAGAAAACAAATGCAGCTATTACTTCTAAGAATTTGTAAACTGCAAAATAATAAATGTTTGCTTTTGGGTTTAATGCTGCTTTAAATACCGTATATATCTAAATGAAACTAGGAAGCATATGTGGTGTAACTTATTTCTTTCCCATTTTTGAAGCTGCAAAGTTGTACTTATACCTAGCATTCTCTATTTACAATGCTAAAACTCAACTGGAAGCATGGGCTACTATGAAGAAATGGATATCCTGCTGCATAGATTTTTATATTTATAATGGATTTTTTTACACTCCAGTCATTCTATTTCTTTGCAATGCTTCAAAGTAATGTCTTTTGTCTGGTTGTCAAAGGTTAAAGGGGCCTTTGAACAAAGCTTTTATCTCCTATTTAGACATTGATTTTTCTCTTGAAATAGGCACACTCAATGGGAGTTATTTAATCTTGCATAGCATGGTGGTAAATGATTCACGGACTGTCTAAACATATTCTCTGATCATCTGCTTCTGATTATATAATTGACAATCACAATTTTTACCAATGCAATTTAAGCCACCTAAAAAAGAAAAAAAATGAACCAGAACTCAGAGTATAAAGTTTTAGTAAATCATATATTTTTATTACTAGTTATTGATCTTAACGCCAAAAAACTCACTGCAGTGCATTGTAAATACATTCCAAATTTCTTTATCTTGCAAATTATTATTATTATACAGGATTTATACAGCGCCAACAGTTTGTGCAGCGCTTTACATCAGGGAAGACAGTAAAGTCACAATACAAATCAATACAAGAGGGATCAGAGGGCCCTGCTCGAAATGGTTTTACGTATTAATTTTACATACTGCAATTGCAATGCTTTGGTGTAATTGCTATAGAAAACAATCAACATTCAGCAATTTCAATTTTCTGCAGGCACTAACACTGTATTGCTGAAATGTATGTTCTTTTCAGCCTGACACCAGATATCTAAGTACAGTACACACGGGCATTCTACCAACAAACAATTTGGAGTGATAGCCACTGAATACAAAGTGATTGAAGCCATCTGAAGAATGTAGGTATTTGAACCCTTAGCATTTCTGTAAGTTTTCATACAACAGGAGAAAGTTAGGTTTAACCACTTTAGCCCCAGGCCATATTGCTGTCCAAAGACCAGAGCACTTTTTGTGATTCGGCACTGTGTCGCTTTAACTGTCAATTGCGCGGTCGTGCGCGGCGTTTATTGATTGGTTAGCGCAAAATTTATAGCGTTTACAAAAAAGGGGGTAGTTTTATGGCATTTTTATTAATATTTTTTTTTTACTAGTAATGGCGGCGATCAGCGTTTTTTTTCGGTACTGCGATATTATGGCGGACACATCGGACACTTTTGACACATTTTTGGGACCATTGGCATTTTTATAGCGATCAATGCTATAAAAATGCATTGGATTACTATAAAAATGCCATTGGCAGTGAAGGGGTTAACACTAGGGGGCAGGGAAGGGGTTAAGTGTGTTCCTATTTGTGTTCTAACTGTATGGGGGGTGGACTCACTAGGGGAAATCACTGATCTTCTGTTCATACATTGGATGAACAGAAAATCAGCGTTTCCCCCGCTGACAGGAACGAGAGGTATGTGTTTACACACATACCTCCCGTTCCCCGCTCTGTAACAAGCAATCGCGGGTGCCCGGCGGCTATCGTACCCGCCGGGCACGCGCGCGGGACTCGGGGGCGTGCGGGGGGCGCGCGCGCCCCCTAGTGGCCGAAAAGGAGAGGACGTAGAGCTACGTGCTCCCGCGAGACCGAGCCACTGTCCCGCAGTAATATGACGGTGGGCGGTCGGGAAGCAGTTAATGTACTTTGACAATTACACCTGGGTCAAACAAGGACTTTGCCGAGAGGTCTACTTTATAGCCCTAGCAGGGTGGAAAGATCTTACCCCCCCTTAAGTGGAATTACTTTCATCTGACAGAGACTTTACCCACCCTCTTTGCCACAGGTGTCAAACACAAGGCCCATGGGCCAAATCCAGCCAGTCAGGCCATTTCATGTGGCCCTCGCACCTCTCCTGCAGCTGCAGTCCTACTCCAGACCCTTACTTTCTCCTTTCAAGCAATACATCCAGCTTCTTCCCAGCATCAGCATAAGGAAAAGGGGGTGCACTGTGATGTAAGGGGGAGTGGGGGACTCAACTTCTGATGGTGGGATGGCTCTTGACATCTAATGTAAAGGGGAGGGGGATGCACGGGACATCTAATCTTACAGATACAACCGGCCCTTTTGAGGACAATCATAATGCTGATGCGGCCCACAAAAAAAATTGAGTTTGACACCCCTGCTCTATGCTGTCTTAATGTCCTTTGGAAAGAACAACCTTTTATACCAACTCCCCTTCCACTGTAAGTTACCAATAGAAGTTACTTTTCTACAGAAAAAGAAAAGCGGCCACCTAACCCCTGAACAACAGAAACAGATTTCACATTCGATTTAGAACCTCTACCAGTATGTTGTGGTGCTGTGTGCTCATTGGGGAGATCCCCCCTCCATTTTAGTTCCAGTGAAAACAGTTTTTAAAGTAAAAGGTGCGAGGAAACCTCCCGAATGTGAAATCTGTTCTGGTGCCAGCTGTTAAAGGGAAAGATTTCTACTCGTTTGAGGGGGATCCTTTTTCACATGTTGTGTCTTTGGGACTGGAAGTGAGGTGAATCAGGCTTGGCAAAACAAAACAAAAATGTGGCTGTAGTTTGTAGGAACTGATAACTTTTATATTTATGCAACATTTATTTAACACATGCCTGAGCCTTGAAAAGCAGATTACGAGGAAGATGAAGACCATAAAACAACAAATGAAGGCTTGCTGAGCAGTGACACAGATTAAAGGATAAATACTTAAAGGTCATTAGCACATTAGCTAGTATGGTGGAATTTTTCTCCCACACATGCTGCATTCGTGTTTGGGGCACGAATGTTAGGATTGCATAATTCTCATCCTGTTTAATCACCTGACTAAAACTCTGAGCCTGGAACAAAAGACCTTTGCAGTCTCTATAAGGCAAGTCATCTTTAATTCCACAAACATGGATGCTATAATTCTGGGACCCACCTGAGGAAAGTGTTTGAATATAGCCAAGTGTCTGTATTAGCAAGAATGGATATGCTAGCCTAGACAGTAGACACATTTCCTCTTTCCCTGCCACATCACCCTTGCTCCCCTAAACCTTATTTTATTTCCTGTGTAGTCAGAGGTTATGTAAATTCCTATTTGTAAATAAACCAAACCCCTATTTAGAAGAGAAAGTAAAGTCCCATGCATAGTTCTGAAGGAACGGGCACCCATGCTGTTCCTTCAGAATCCTGTGTGGGAATGACGGTTCCCTTACACGTGCACAGGAGTGACGTTAGCTTGGCTCTGGCCAGTCACATGACTGTTGAACGACTGTCATCCTACTTTGCCCTGCAACATCGATCCTACATCGGTTGGTCCTACTTCCATCAGACTTCAATGAACAAGATAAGATTTTGCTGCTACTTTGTGACTTGTCTTTTGACCAATAAGAACAATTCCAGAGTAACAAATTCCTTTTACTACTGCTGTATTACCATGTCGGATGTCACAAGTCGGATGGTTAGGACAAGAATCCTACTTTGATCCAATGATATTCAATGGGCTGAAGTAGGATCAAAGTCTGACCAAAGTAGTGCAGGAACCCTTTTTAAAGTCGGAATGACTTGTGTTGGACCAGTTATTACGACTCTCATAGGGAAGCATTGATTTACACACGTCATGCAGGGCCGTCCCAGGGTCACAGGCGCCTGGGTGCAGAAATATTTCTGGCGCCCCCACATGGGCGTGGTCATCTTGCTACCTCCTCCACTTTACAAATGTTTATATGGCAACGACTCACAGAGATGCTCCTCTAAGGAGTCTCCCTTCCACAATGAAATTCCCCTTTAAATCAAAGTTCACAAAATTTCAGCCTTACAATCAAGGTTCTCAGTGCCCTTTTTACATCAGAGTCAGCAGAGTTCACAGATCGCAGTAAAGGGCCAATCACAGTGGCCCTTTCCCATGTGATCAGCTGTGTTTAATTACCCCATCAGTACCCATAAATGCCACCTCATAAATACCACCTATCACTATCAGTGCCCATCAGTGCAGCCTGGTGCAGCCAAATCAGTGCAGCCACATCAGTGCAGCCACATCAGTGCAGCCACATCAGTGCAGCCTATCAGTGCAGCCACATTAGTGAAGGAGAAAAATTACTTATTTGCTAAATTTTATAATAGAAACTTATTTATTTTTTTTTAACATTCAGTCTTTTTTCATTAGTTTTGCCCAAAAAAAAAACAGTGGTGATCAAATAGCACCAAAAGAAAACTCCATTTGTGTGAAACTACAAAACATGACATCTTAAACTTATGAGGTGACATGCATTTGTTATCTGCTGGATATTTGCAGCCACTTTGCTCAAAGAGCAACATTGCAGGTAGAGTAACTTCTTTCTCCCAAGAGTGGCCTTTCACCATTCTGTCTAATCCGGTAATAGGTATAGGTACTCTGCACACAGCTCCACCTAGTCTGGTACCAGGTACCCCCGCATGCCCGGTCTAGTGTAGTTCATTACCTGGACAATTAAACAATGTGTTGCTTTATCCTAGTAAAATTTGAAGGCAGTACTTTTAATGAAGCAGCGCAGAATGTCCTGGTAATGCACTATAGTGTGCTTTATCAGATTCAGTGGGAACAGGGGGCTAAGAGGTACATTTTTTGGTAAGCAGATGTATGTCTTGGTAATGGTACCAGGCTGATTCCACTCCTGTGCCTGCTGGTACCACCCCCTGGTCTTGGCCTCTCCCCCTCATCCCAAATGCCACCAGTTCAGCTGCGATTGTCATCTTTGTGCTGGACTGGTGGATGGGAATTGTTGTTAATTGCAGGGGGCTGGAGCCTACTGTCTGGAGGAAGAGAAGCAGTGGGAAAAAAGGCAGTCTTATGCCCGTAACCTGGGAGGGAGGAGGAGTAGCAGCCGGAGGAGCAGATGCGGAGGCATAACTATAACCTTTAGGGCCCCAGTGCAAGAAAGGGCCCCTGAACCGTAGAATGATGGGGTATTGTGAAAGCATGGGGGGGCAGTGTGATAGGGTATTTTGACAGGAGGGGGCAGTGTCACAAAAGAAGGGTATGTGGAAAGTGTGACCAGAGGGGGGGTGTGAAAGAAGGGGGGCAGTGTGTCAAGAATACCTGGGAAGTATTACAGGAGGGGCAGTGTAATGAGGTAGCACTGTGAAAGGAGGGGGGCTGTGTAACAAGAGGGGGCAGTATGACGGGGGTAGTGTGACAGGAGGGGGGTAAATATGACAGAAGGGAGCAGTGTGACGAGGGGGCAGAATGACAGGGGGGTAATGTGCCAAGGGGACAGTGTCACAGGTGGGGAGGGCCAGTGTCACAGGTGGGGGGGGCGCAGTGTCACAGGTGGGGGGGACAGTGTCACAGGTGGCAGGGGGGCAGTGTCACAGATGGAAGGGGGCAGTGTCACAGGGGATTTTTTTCATGCGCGTGATTGAGTATTTTTTGCACAGTGTGAAGCTTTACTTCATTTACTAAGCTCGGGAGCAACTGCATTTGCAGAATGCAACTGCATTTTACAAAGTGCAGTCTATGTGTTTTTAGTAAATCAACCCCTATGAGTGCTCTCACCCACACTTAAAACAAGTAGATATACCAAAACAGTGCCACATACCGTAATATTATTTTTGTGTATTGCGCAGCACTGTTTTGGTATACACTTAAATAAGTACAAAATTAATGACACCCCCAAACGCAGTGCGTTTGTCTGCTCTGGACCGCATAGTGAAAATGTATCATGCAATTCAGTTGCTGTGGATTTCCAAAAGTAGTGCATGCACTGCAAAGACCTGCATGTGAATCGCACATAGTGAGATCCTGTGCAATTCAAATGCAGTTCCCAATGAAAACAAAAGTTGTTTGAACAATATCTATTGGACTGCAAACCTATTTCTGTGACTTCAGCTAGTCTATAAGCTTAGTAAAAATGGGGGTTATTTACTAAAGGCAAATCCACTCTGGACTACAAGTGCAAACTATGCAGTGCAGCCGGTGCACTTAAAATTGCACTGAAAGTGTACTTGGAAGTGCAGTCGCTGTAGATCCGAGGGGGACATGCAAAGAAGATAAAAAACAGCATTTTAGCTTGCACGTGGATTTTCCTTTCATAAATAACCCTAGAAATAGATTTCTGCAAATAAATTACCCCTAGCTTTACATTATGACAAAATACCAACTTTTATAGTTAAACAAATATATTTCCTACCTATATCAATAGGAACGTTTTTTATGGCACATCATAATCACAAAATAAGCAAAGGTTAACTGATACTGTATCTTGTATGATCTATAAATGACCAAAAGGACAGTTTATATTTTTCTGCTATTTATTTTAATAGTGATGTAATTGTGCCTGTGTTCTTCAGCATGCATATTAGATTTAGCCTGTAAGCATTTTGGCCAAGTTAATACAAGAGAATGTCATGCTGATGCTGTAAGTGCTGACAGACAATAGACTGCCAAAGTATGTTTTCCATTGTCAGTGACAAGGTGTACCCTGATTAGGTACACAGAGGAGTAGGAAGTTTCAAAGAACAATTATAGACATTTAGAAGAAGCTGTAAGGGGAATGCAAGCTGTTTTAATCACCGTTGAGACACAATTTCACAAACTAAATATATCACGCTTGTATTTCACATGAACATGCAAATCACACAGGAAATCCTTTTTCCACCAGTGAAGAAACAAAACAAACTGGGGCCAAGCGTCAGGTAGTCCATGTGGCTGAAAACAGCTCCTAATTTTTTGGCAATTAAATTGGTTCTCTGTCATTGACCCAAACTTTCTGAACAATGATTACACTGTAAAATAATAAAATAAAGACTACCTTCCTTTGCTGCCTGCACATCTGAATGCTGAACCACTGTAGAGAAATCCTCTGACCAAAGTGTCCTAAAAAAAACTGACACTTTTGGAAATGTTGATCTGCTTCTTCTTCTTCTGCAGAGCTCAGTATTTTTTTCCTGCTGGCCTTCACATTATTAATGTGTCCTGTAGTAATGTGGAGGTTTGTAGGAGGAACCACTGAGCACAGAGGAGGACACAGCAGATCAAAACTCCTAGAAGTGCTGGTTTTGTATGACCCTTCATGAATTAGAAGAAACCCATTGAAGATCTGGGAGTTCCACATTTCTCATGCAGTTCAAAAATCTCAGGCAACCCTACACCCCAAAAATCCCAGGCAAACCTATATCCCAAAATCCATGCAGCCCTATTACAGGCAAAGCTTACAGCATCTATCTCTATTAACAATATACTCTGGCCTCCACCGGCTCATATTCAGTTTCTCTTCAAACTTTTCTCAGTCGGTAAAAACATAGGACAATACCAAATACCCTAGCATACTGCTAGCCCTGTCTTCCATCCAAAGCAGTCCACTATTATTCTCACCATGAGACCAGAAGTTTTACATGGAAGCAGTTGGATTTCTTACCCATAATAAAGTAAAAACATTTAAATCTTATTCCCTTGTAAAATGTTACCTATTTATCCAATTCAATAACCTCTAGAATACATACAGTATGGTAGAACTGCCCCAAAGGGTAGCAGTTCTGGTTTCATATATACAAATTAATCCTAACAGTATTATGGCCCATACACACGATCCGAATATCGGCCGATGGATCGTTCGACTTTTTTCGCTTAAAGTGGATGTAAACCCCCCCAATTTTTTTTTTTTGATGTCACAATGTAGAGTATAAGATTTCCTATCATCTGTGCCCAGTCTTGCCACACAGAGTTAATCCAGCGCTGAGTAATCCTCTTTTAAAGTCCAGTGCAAATTAACCGGACTTCAGATAAAAACCTGCCAAATTAGGTTAAGTCCGTTTCTCTGTTATTGCTTTCAGTAACAGGTTATTTACAAATATAGCGTGGACATGTTTATCATAACAAGAGGTGATCCAAAGTTCATTGTATATTACTAGGATGGGTTATGATGTTATATCACCTCATGTTATGATAACCAAAACATAACATATGATAAACATGTCCTAGCTATATTTGTAAATAACCTCTCACTCAAAGCAAGAAGAGAGATTCCGGACTTTTTGATTTCGGCAGGGTTTTATCTGGAAGGCTGTTCGTTTTCACTGAACATAAAATAGGATTACTCAGCGCTGGATTAACTCTGTGTGGCAAGACTGGGCACAAATGATAGGAAATATTATACTGTACATTGTGACATAAAAAATAAAAAAAACTTTTTTGGGTTTACATCCACTTTAATAATCGCAAGTAAAATAAAATAGGTTATTAAACTCACAAATTCTCGTACGACAGAAAAAAAAGAGTGATGTCACGTGTTGTAATGTATTTGTATTGTATTGTCGGACGACGGCTGTACTGACTAAACGAAAATCGTACGATCGTGATCGGCTTTCGAAAGTAGTGTACACACGATCCGAAAATCGTACGATCCATCATCGGACGATCGTTTTCGTCCGATATTCGGATCGTGTGTATGGGCCATTAGGGTGCTCATTCAGGAAGAACCCCAAAAAAGCATTTTTTAATAATATACTAATAATATACTAATCTGCACAAAAACTGACAATTATCACTTAAAGCGGTTGTCCAGTCATCTGTTTAAAAATTTAAAATCAGCAGCTACAAAAACTGTAGCTGTTGACTTTCAATATTTTTACACTTACCTGTCCCAGAATTCAGCGCTGTCCTCACCCGGCCAATGGTGCTGGCATATTAACTATGGGAAGCCGGTTGTGACTGCTTGTGGCTTCACAGCTGGGTGCCCACTGTCCATGTTCAAGTCCTAGAAAGCTACAGGGGAAGGAGGGGGGGCGCGACATTAAAACCAGGTACCCACTAACCCCCCCCCCCCCCAAAAAAAAAAAATATGTCCTAAATGTTCCCCATTTGGGTGAAGTTCTGCTTGGAAAAAGCAAAATATAATATATAGAGATATCCATTCTACCCCTATAACATTTTAGCATAAGGGGCCCCACTTAATTATTTTTTATTTTTTTGCCAGGGCATAATTTTGCTTTAAATTTAGAGTTGCCTGGTACTAATTAAATACAAGTGATTAATCCCGAAGGGCCTGATCACACTGCCTGCAAACAAAACATTCAAGAGCTAATATAATAGCAGAACTAACTGGGCAAATTGGACACTTGCTGCCTTATCAACTTTCCGCTAACTCCACAAGAAAGTAGCAGAAGTGCAACAATAAAAACGAAAACTTTCTTTAAATATAGTAATCGGGGGGGGACGCTTAGTCTGCCTGTAAAGTGACACATCTATAGCATGCATAGAACATGCTGTAGCAAAAGTTACATTTCTAAAGAAATTAGTAAAAAAAAGAAAAAAAAAAAGTGTTAAGTCACATTTAAATTGACTCGCGGTTGCAATTGACGATACCCGGCTATTAAAAAAAAAAGATGTGTCCCCCCTAAATCAATACCAGGCCCTTTTTCAGCTGTGCAGTCTGTCAAATGAGAGCCCCTCCCCCTCTGCCCTCAACATGGGGGGGTGGGTGCTTTGGAGTGGGGAGGGTTCTTGTCCCCCCTATGTTAATGGGGGACAAGGGCCTCATTCCCACAACCATGGTTGGTGGTTGTGGGGGTCTGCGGGCAGGGTGCTTATCGGAATCTGGAAGCCCCCTTCAACAAGGGGAACCCCAGATCCTGCCCCCCCTTGTGAAAGAGTATACCTCTACCCATTCCCCCAAAAAGTGTAAAACAAAAAATAAAAACACACACAATTACTTTTATTAAAAAAATTAAAAAACAGTGTCCCTGGATGAAAAGCCATTGCCAGTCACTCTGCATGCAAAAAAAAATGCTCTTGGCTGCTCACCTGCTGCAGGCTCCACTGTTTGACAATTCGATGTCGATGTCACCTGGTGGAACTGCCCCCCTTTGGACATCATAGACTGGTGCATGCACAAGCACTGTGTGTGTGTGTGTGAGAGTTTTTATTACTTTTTTTTTTACTTTTGGTGAATGGTAGGGGTACTATGTACTCCATACTCATTCACATGGGGGGGGGGCGGGATCTGGATTTGTTAAAAGGGGGCTTCCGGACTCCCAATTAAACCCCCCCCCCGTGCTCGCAGACCCCCACAAGCACCGGGGAGGAAGCCCTTCTCTCCATCAACATAGGGACAAAATGCTTTGGGCCTGGTATTATTTACGAGGGGGAGGGGTGCTCGATCACCCCCCTTTCCTAACCTGCCAGACTGCATGCTCGGATAAGGGTCTGGTATGGATTTGGGGGGGACCCCACACTGTTTTTTATCATTTTATTTGGCGTGGCAATTTTTTTTATTCAGCTGTCAGTGGGGAAGTCCATTGACAGCGGATTACTCGATTGTTCAGGAATGCCGTGGCTGGCTTCCTTGTCCCGCTCTTTAACAACTAGCTTATACTACACCCTAATTGGGCAAATGTTTGCCCAACCATGGTGCATAATGCACTATGCAGCGAGCAGTGCATTGCAGGGCGTTTGGTGGGTCACACACCTGCCGAACACCTTGCAAATTCAGGTGTTGGACGAATGGGCTGAACAGCCAATGTTCAGCCCAAACTCATACTCATGCGGAACTGTTGACCCAACACTAATAGTGTGTAATTTTTTCACTGCAGGGTACTAAGCATAATTTCTGTCCTCTGCCTCATGCCTCTGTTATCACAATGATTCACGTCTGACAAGTTTTCCTGTTTCCAAAAGGTAAAAAAGTGACAGGGGAGGGAGCTAAAGCACACAGCATGTGATTATTAACCTTACCACCACTAATTCTCCCCTATTTTCACTACATGCCAACCCCAAATTTGAGTCAGGTTTCTTGGATGGACAGTTTTAACATTTGCTGGGAAATGACCTTTTCTAATTAACCTACTTCCTTCAAGCCAGACATTGGCCATTAGTGCATGCACTGACATCTGCTGAAGGCTCTTACAATCTCATCCTAGGGTAAGCCTTACCATACTTTTGCTTGTATCCCCCCACATCCTTTTCAAGATCAACTACTCCCTTTGAAACTCTTAGCTCTGACAAGGAGCACACTAAGGCATTCACTCTCCCCCTTGATCACACTCTTGTCCAAACTGAAAGTGGGCCGAATGATGCCATACCTCAACCCTTGGTCATCAAAACAATACCAAAAGTCACTTCTGAAATCCTGTATATGTGTCACATTCCAAGAAACCAGTTATAAATTTCTATCTCGATGGTACAGACCAGGGTTGTCCCGATACAGATACTAGTATCGGTACCGATACCGAGCATGTCCCCGAGTACTTGTACTTGGGGAAATGCTCCGATGCTTCACCTGATACCTGGGCAGTCAGGAGTGATCGGTGCGGCAGGGGGAGTTACAAACACTGATCTGTCCCCTTTTCAGCTGCTTTAGTGAAAGTTATACAGCGTTGATCTGTGCTTGTAACTCCCCCCAAAGCCACACTGATCACCGCTGACTGTCCCTGTATCCTCCTCAATGCTGTTCTCCCCCTCCGGGTTCGTGTCCCCTCCGTGATGCTCTCCCCCTCCGGGTCCTTGTTCACCTCTGTTCTGCTGTCTGTGCTCCGTGTCCCCCTCCTGCTGCTCTTCCCCACCATGCTCCGTGTCCCCCCTCAATGTCCTCCTCCACCACCTCGATCTGTCAGGATGGAGAGCGGCGGTAGGAGCTGCTAAATCCGGGTCCTACCTTTTCCGAATGTACAGAGTCAGTGATCACTGACTCTGTTCATTCACATAACTGAAACATTGTAATCTGTGTTTACAAAGCTTCAGTTTATGAATGGAGAGGAGCTTCTGTCCATTCATTTTAGCAGAGGCTGCAGAGAAAGGGACTGGGGATTATGTGTCCTTAGTCCTTTTCTCTGTCTCAAAAATAATAAATTGTAATAATAATATTAATGTAAGTAAAAAAAAACAGACACAATCCACCCCCCCCAAACAAAAACAAGGAAGAAAGCACTGTAAAAAAAAAAAAACATAACAAAAAATTTAAAAAAATGAAAATTGTAAAAAAAAAAAAAAAAAAAAAATACTGACACATGTGCCACTGTCACATGGCATAAAAAAAAAGCATCGGTAATCGGTATCAGCGAGTACTTGAAAAAAAGTTTTAAAAAAGTGGTATCGGGACAACCCTAGTACAGACTGACAATCATTCACACATGCTACCTAAATACCTCAAATAATTGCTGACTGTTGCAGCTGGAAAGAAGATCCTCCACATTTTTTGGTCCTGCTTCAAACTTAAACCCTTTTGAAGTATGGTCAGAACTTTTCCAGATAGTTTCAGATTATCATATACTGAATGACCTGGTCTTTCTTTGACAAAATCAAAGCATGCCCACTAAAATTTATAAGAAGTTTATCCTTATGCCGCCAAACTTGCATCCCTTTATCATGGAGAAATTCCTCGACTTACTTAATATCATTGTGGATGAATAGAATATAGGATATAAAACAGATGAAAAACCTCATACTCATACTAGACATGGTATGTACATGATATTACAAAAAAAGTACTACAGAACAAAATAACTATACTATGGAGGTGAAAAATATCAAACAAATAGTTTAGGTTTCTAGTTGGATAGAGTCAAAAGATTTATTGGCTTTGTAGGATGGTTGGGTGGCTGATGGACACTGTGTGATCCTTCCATAAGAGCTTAGACGTCTAACATAGTAAACAGATAATACACACAGATTTTGGGTGATTAAAGTGAAATATCAGTCAGCACTTGTAGTTGATGTCATATAAATTAACATGTGTGGGGGGGGGGGCGTGGCTACCGAGCTCCTGCATGGACGCCTAAGCAGAGAGCTCCGTGCCAATTGTAGGAACAGCGACGGGCTGCGGCACCACCGACGACCTAATCCTGCCTGGATCGCTTCACAGATCTGCCTGGACACCCGGGATGGCCCGTAAACGGAAAACGACCGCGCAGGTACAGAAGCTCTCGCACTTCTTCCCCCCGACACCTCGCGGCCTAGCCCAAGATGGCACCGACGGCGCCTCGCCGACCTCCTCCAGTGGCTCCGGTTCCTCCCCGGCCAGCCCAGCCACACTCGCTGGAGTAGCACACGGATCCCCGGAGGCTTCCACGCCGCTGACTAGGAGTCCAGCAAAATCAAAACCGCGGCTGTCCCCTGAATGCTCAGGCGGGAAACAGGTTCTCCATTTGCACTTTACAAGATTCCCTGAATGACACCAGGGAGCTGGCAGAGGCCATTAACTCCTTCCCTACTGTGGACAAACCCCTCTCAGACACTGTGTTAAAAGACATGTTGATGTCCCTCCGTAGCTCTCTCCATGCTGATATGATGGACTGCATGAGGGGGTTTAAGGCTGATGTTCAGGAGTTGGGTGGAAGGGTAGATCATGTGGAGCAGAAGATGGGGGAGTTTGCCTCTTCTTTCAACTCCCTGGTGGATTCACACAACGAACAAGATGATGAACTGACGTGGCTCAAAGCAAAGGTCTCAGACCTCGAGGACAGATCCAGGAGAAACAATATTAAGATACGTGGGGTCCCTGAATCTGTCCTCCCCAATCAGTTGCTGCACTATGCACAAGACCTTATGAAGGCGTCTGTACCTGATCTATCTGATGCTGACTTAGCTATTGATAGAATCCACCGCCTGCCCAAACCGTCACATCTCCCTGACACCGTCCCCAGAGACGTCATTATGCGGGTGCACTTCTTCCAGATTAAGGATCGCTTCATGATGGCTTTCAGAAAGAACAAAAACCTGCAACCTCAATACTCTTCCATCCAGCTGTTCGTGGACCTTTAGCAATTTACTATGCAAAGGAGCAGATCCCTCCTCCCGGTTACCAAAGCCCTGCGCAACCACGAAATAGTGTACAGATGGGGATACCCAGCCAAACTTACTGTCACTAGAGATGACCGTACCTCCATGATTAACAACCTCTCGGAGGGCCTGGCCCTCCTAAAACCCTGGAACATTCTCCCTGAGAACACGGATGATGACCCTTCCTCGGCTTCCGAGATTGAGCCCTGGTTCACACTGGGCTGCGGGAGTGAAATTGCGCGATTTCACTCCCTCTGGCAGTTCCGATTTCGGCGCGATTTAGGAGACATTTGAGCAGAGTTCTGCACAGATGTCAATGTAAATCGCGTCCTGAAATCGCAAAAAGTAGTACAGGAACTACTTTTTGAAATCGGTGCAGCGCCGCAGATGCGGAGTCGCACCGATTAGGACGGTGTCATTGCCGGCAATTGCCGCCGATTTGAGATGCGATTTCACATGTGAAATCGCATCTCAAATCAAACTAAATCGTACCCAGTGTGAACCTGGGCTAACACCCAGGATTCCTGGCACAAGGTGACCAATAAAAAGAGAGGAAAAAAAAAGTTGTTTTGTTATTTGACTGTTTTTGTTCTCCTTTTCTCCCCCCCCTCTTTTTTTCCTTTTTTCCTGTCATGGGATGGACCTCCTTCTACAATCCAGGATGCGGTGGATCTCCTGCCCCAGGCCTCAACACCTTGGATATCAGCTAAGTACTGACTGTTTCTTCAACCTGAGGTACTGTTACTTCATCTCCCCCTTTAACCATGGTAATTAAAGTAGTTTCTTTTAATGTTCACGGTCTGAACCACCCTGCCAAAAGATCAGCTTTGTGGAAGGAAGCCCAGAAACTACAAGCGGACATTTTGTGTATCCAGGAGTCCCATTTTCTCTCCTCCAAGCCCCCTAGTTTCAAACATAGGAACTTCCCCCACATTTTTTCTGCCTCTGCCCCCAATAAGAAGCATAGGGGAGTCATCACGATAGTAAAAGACTCGGTGGCGTTCAAACTTGATGAAGTTCTTACTGACCCAGCTGGTCGATTTGTAATTCTTGTGGGGGAATTCAATAGTCGCACTTATACAATTGTAAATCTGTATGCTCCAAATGTTAATCAGGTCAGTTGTTAATAGGATGTTTAAAAAACTGTTGTCAGAGGCGCATGCGCGGCAGCTCCCAAGATGGCCACCGGCTGCTAGAGCTCCGCTCCACAACGGCCCAACGTTAACCCCCGGAGCTTACCGAGCGCTCCACCGGACCGTCCACCGAGAGATTCGAGTAAGGCATACCCTCAGGAGCAGGCGGGTGTCAGCCCCGCTGGTCAGGAGGGACCTATCGAGCCAGATGGCGGACGCTCCCGGCTCCCTCAGCTATGCTAAGATGGCGGCGGCTACACAAGGCTCACCTGCTTTGAATCCAGCGGACGATTCCATAGCCGACCAGGACCTGGCTCCACTACACTCTCCAGGTACCGAATACCCCCTGCTGCTACCGGCCAGCTCCCCGACCTCCACAGAATCCTTACTAGGTAGGATGGGGGCGGGCTGTCCCTCTACCCCCATGATGGATCCTCACACAGGCCTGTTGCTATCAGTGAGTGAGGCGCAGGAGGAAGCACCTACACCCACAGACTTTCCCTCTATGATGTCTGCTTTTTCACAGATCCATGGGCACAAGATCCAAATTTTTGCAGACCTATCCCCATATACAATTCAGAGGAGGCGTGCACTTAAACCGTTGCTTCAGGTCCTGATGGACAGAGGAATTACCTACAGATGGTCCTTCCCTCTCCGCCTAAACTTCTCCTACAAAACCAAGAGCCTCGGCTTCTCCTCGTTCGCGGAGGGAGAACGTCTCCTGGCCCAACTTGGGCTGATCCACCTGGGCCCACCCCCGGCATTGGCTAATAGAGGTACCCCCACATCATCAAAGAGGCCACCACCAGCAAGTCCACTGCAGCAGACCTGGCTGAAACACGGCTCCAAACGTCCTAAGGAGAACCTGACGACGTGAACATTCTATCCACCTCTTTGATTGGTTGAGACCTATTTTGGTTTGTGGCTTCGGGACTTGGACTGGGACTGGTCCACCTTGGACCATTTTTGGGACTTACCCTTGCTCTCCGGGCAAGGATGGCTCCTACTAGTTCGGGATCGGGCTGAATTATTTTTTCTTTTCTCTTGTTCTGTTTTTTTTTTTTTCTTTTTTTTTTTTTGCCTAGCTTATCATACAGGTTCTGGTCAGAGGTTCGGTTAGATTTTACTGACAATTTATTACTTGTTTGGAGCCGCTAGGCGGTCTCCTCTTCCTGGGGGTTGAGGGTGGATTTTTGCCCTAGGTGGAACAGTGTTCTGACTGGAATCTACTGTTTTCTCCCTCGGCTCTGTTTGCTATATAACTCTCAATAATATTGTGGGATAGTGTAACTCATTGCTAAAAGGCGCTCGGTAACTACGGGATCATGGGTCTCTTTGAGACCTTCAGTTTTTGCTTTCAACAGGGGGGCGGGGTCGTGGTGGAATTAATGCCCCTCCTTTGGATCAGAGGCACTTTCAGTGCCTTTTGTTCTGTTTCTGGGTTCCCTGACAACAGGGACTCTCGGATCCTTTAGGTTGTGGGGCTGGGGATGGCTAGTCCACTCCTCCCCAGGAGGGGGTCGGGGGACCCCCGGGTATTGTTATGTATTGTTATCTTATTCCAATTGTCTCCTCAGGTATATAATGATGTCTTCTTCTTTTCTTTCTTTCTTTTCTCCTCCCCTCTTGGTTCTTCTCCTCTCGCTCATACAGCTCCAGGTATCCACAGGCCCCTCGGCTGTCTCTGGTCTCCACTCCCGGGTCCCGGGCCACGGTTTGTCCGCCTCTTCAGAATGCTCCGGTTATGCTCCCCTCTCGATCCAGGTAAGTCTCAGAACCACTGCGCAGTACACTACATCCTGACTCATGACTAATACACATTGCCCCTCACCAACTCTTAAGATTATCTCACACAACACCCAAGGTCTCAATTCCCCGGTTAAACGCAGGAAGCTCCTGCAACTGTATACCACCATGCACGCAGACGTTCTCTTATTACAGGAGACCCACTCCCCGTCCACCTTTACTCCCAAGTTCCTACATCAACGCTTCCCTCAATTTTTTCTGGCATCTGCGGAAAACAAAACCAAAGGTGTTGCGGTGTGTTTTGCTAGAAATATCAACCTATCGCAACCTGAGACTATTGTAGATCCTCAGGGTCGCTACATTCTGGTCTCTGGGAATATCGATGGTGGACTTTACACCTTTGTATCCTATTATGCGCCCAACAGGGGACAAAAGATATTTTTCGAATCGTTGCTAGATAAGCTACAAAACCACCTTAAAGGTACCGTGGTCATTGGCGGGGACTCGAACATTGCCTTCGATTTCGCCCTGGACAAATTAGCAAACGGTTCCTCAAAACCTAAGCGCCCAACTAAACAGAGTGTCAGCATAGCTAAATCTCTTAACTCGGTAGGACTAGTGGACATTTGGAGGGAATGCAATCCGCGCACCAAAGATTATACGCACTTTTCGGCACCCCACAACTCCTTTGCTAGGATTGACCACATTTTTGTTCGCGCAGCACTGATCCCTCTCATTCAAAGCTCCAAGATTGTGGAGTCCTCCCTCTCTGACCATTCCATGGTCACCTTGACAACAAATAGGCCCTCGGCGTCGGGTGGCCCTCCTCGTTGGCGCTTACGGGAGTCTCTATTAAGCGACCCAGCGCAATGCTCCTTACTGGAGGAGTCCATTAATGAATATTTCCTGTATAATGCTACGAGTGAGGTTTCCCCTATTTCAGTCTGGGCGGCGCACAAGCCGGTCATCAGGGGGAAACTAATCCAGATGGCTTCTAGGCTTAAAGCTGAACACAATGCGACAACGCGTAAACTTACAGAGGACTTTCGGAAACTAGCCAGGGCTCACAGGTCCCACCCCACCCCCGAATCGCTAGAGGATTTAGACAAGGCCCGGGCTCTTCTGAATCTTTCCCTGACCACAGCAGCGGAGCAACACCTTAGGTGGACGGGGGCTAGATTTTATGCACAAACGGACAGAATGGGAGCCAGGCTAGCCACGAAACTGAACCCCAAACAGCGCACTCATGCATTTCCTAAACTTCGGGTAGCCTCGGGGGGGGCTGACTCAGAACCCTTCCAAGATAATGGACGCCTTCCTACATTTTTATTCTGACTTATATAATTCTAACTGCACTCCCCCTCACTCGGTGCGGAATACATTTTTAGATCTCCATTTACCCATGCTGACCAAAGACCACCGTGATCTCCTGGAGAGTACGTTCACGCAGGAGGAAGTTCTAAATACCATCCAGACCCTTAAACTAGGTTCCTCCCCGGGACCTGACGGTTTCTCTACTGGTTATTACAAGAAATTTAGCACCAGCCTGGCCCCCCATCTGACAAGACTGTTTAACTGTCTCCGGGACGGAGCCCCCCTGAATGCAGATTTAAACTCTGCTTACATCTCAGTGATCCCGAAACCGGATAAGGACCCTAGCGAGGTGGGCAATTATCGCCCTATATCACTAATTAACAATGATGTTAAGATTATGACCAAAATAATGGCGAACAGATTATCGGGTTTCATTGCCGAGTATGTCCATAAGGACCAGGTGGGCTTCATCCCCGGAAGACAGGGCCCGGACCAGATCCGGCGCGCTATTGACATTGTTTCCCTGCTCAAGTCAGGATGGGACGGGGGGTCCCCACAAAAGGGTTTCTTACTTTCCATAGACTTACATAAAGCTTTCGACTCTATAGACTGGGCATACCTGTCTGAAGTCCTGGGAAGATGGGGCTTCGGCCCTCACTTTCTTAACCTCATCAATTCCCTCTACTCATGCCCCACTGCGCAGATTCGCCTGCTGGGCAGATTTTCAGACTCCTTTTCTATAGGCCGGGGAACCAGACAGGGATGCCCACTACCCCCCCTCCCGTTTGCGGTAGCTATAGAGACACTGGCAGTGGCGCTACGGTCGAACCCCGAACCACGCCCGTAATCCTCAAGACGCTGCGGGTCTTCAGTGAAACATCTGGTCTACAGGTTAACATGGACAAATCGATCGCGTTGAATATATCGGTTCCTCCGGACCTTCTTGCCCCACTTACCAATAACTTTGCATTTTCGTGGGCTCCCTCACACATCCCTTATTTGGGTATCAAACTGACACCTGATATCTACAATCTCTTCAAAACGAATTATCCCCCTATGATCCTTAAGTGCCAGGGTGACATGGAAAGGTGGTCCAGGGCAGGATTATCCTGGTTGGGCAGGATACACGCGGTCAAAATGACCATCCTTCCACGCCTTTTATACTTATTTCGTTCTCTCCCAATACCGGTCCCGAAAAAAAGTCCTCTGTAGGTTACAGTCAGGGATAGTTCGCTTTGTTTGGGGTAAGAAGGGGTACAGGTGTCCCTTAGGTGTACTGGTTCGACTAAGATCGCAGGGTGGTTTAGGCCTCCCGAGCCTGTGGAACTACTATCAGGCTGCTCAATTAGCTCAAATATCGATAGCCTTTTCCAGGGGCCCTAAACCGGATTGGTTACTTATGGAAAGACAGGCAGTCCCGTTACACACCGTTGATTACCTTTTGGGTTGCGATCCTAAATGCAGACCGGCCATAATGGCCCCAACTCTCTCGCATTCTGTGACTCTTTGTTCCAAGCTATATGACAGACAAACCCTGATATCGCCATGGAGGTCTTTGAGGCATTTGTTTCATAATAAGGAGTTTCCCCCGGGATTGGATATTGTTGCTTTTAAATGGTGGACAGATAAGGGTCTTTATCGGATCGGGCACTTTCTCAATCGAGTAGGTCCTCTCTCCCTCTCACACTGCAGGAAGACACTAGACATGCCTGACACAGAGCTTTTTAGGTTCTCTCAAATCTCACACTTTCTGCACTCCATCTGGACCATCAAACCTCTGCCCCCCTCCATTACCCCCTATGAACAGTGGTGTGCGGACGCGGTGGATCAGAGGGGAGGAATCTCGTTGATCTATACTGCATTGATGACAAAGACGGACAAGCCGACCTATGCTCGAGCCTGGGAGGAAGACGTGGGCGGCTCGTGGGATCCTGAAGTGTGGTTCGGTGCTTCTAATAGAGCATATAAAGGTATACTCAATGTCTCCCTCATCGAGGCTAGCCTTAAAGTACTGTTGAGATGGTACTATGTTCCTTCCAGGCTGGCAAAAATGTACCCGGGAACCTCGCCAGTCTGCTTTAGAGGCTGTGAACTTGAAGGCACCATGCTGCACGTTTGGTGGACCTGTCCTTGCATAAGACCGTTTTGGCGGAAGGTGTTCCGTACTACGGGTTCGGTGCTAGGGATATCGATAGGCCCTCATCCTAATGTAGCACTACTTAACCATCGTATCCCGAACCTATCCAAACACTCACAGGCACTGGCGTTCTTCTTACTGCTAGGTGCTAAATTGACCATTGCTAAAGCCTGGAAGAAACCTACCGCATCCTTTCAAGGGTTCAGGAGGAAAGTCTCCTGGATCATGGTACAGGAACAACTAGTAGCTAAACTCAATGATAGAACGGATAGAACGGAGAAATTCAACAACATTTGGGAACCATGGGCCTCTTACAGTAATATCTCTCTCATACCTGGGATACAATTGGGAGATGTGTCTGTCGATTCCCCACATGGATAGCTGGTGTCAGAATTTCTCTTCTAATCTCACATATCTTCCCCTTTACTTTCTCTCCTTTCCCTCGCCTATCTTGGCATACCTGAGGTGACCCTCTGTCACGGAGGATTTTCGTTGCATTTCCTTACACTTGTTTGCTAGGAAGGATCAACAGGAGGGGGAGGTGGTCCCCTTCTGTGTGGGCTCGGGTGGGGAGCTGGCGGCCACGTGGGAGGGGGGGGGGTTCGGGTGGCCCCGTCTCCTGGGATGCAGCTTGTTCCCGTTGGGGCTCCCGGGGGTATGTGGGCCTCTCCCATTGTGGTAAGATATACTTTCGCATGGCTTGGTTGCTGGGTCCGTACCTGGGTCCGGGTATGGGGGACACAACTTCTTAGACTTACTGCTCTATGTTATAGATCGCTGTTGTGTAAGGTTTACATGAGCTGGGCTTCGGTGCCAGGCTGTAATGTTTGTTTTATTCTATCTTCAAGCACCTTGTCTTTTGACTATTTCATTGCTGTTCTCATTTTAAACTTTAATAAAAATTTTGAACTTAAAAAACTGTTGTCTGTCAGGAAAGGAGAGGTTATTGTCTGTGGAGATTTCAATTTGATGGTTGACTGTAGTGTTGATACAACTTCTAAATCTGCTCGCCCCCTCCCCTCATTGCTCCCCGCCCTCCTCAGGGAAGACCTCTATGATGTCTGGAGGTGCCAGCATCCTGGTGAGCGGGATTTCACTTTTCATTCCTCCAGACACAATTTCTACTCCCGCATCGATATGTTTATTGTTGACTGATCCCTGTCAACATTCATGACATTTCATGGTCAGACCATGCCCCTGTCTCCATGTCATTGGTGGAGGAGCAGACCTCAAGCCCCACCCGGCTATGGAGGGCCAACGTAGGTGTCTTCCAGACACGGGAACAGGTGACGGCCATCACCAGGCACCTGAAAGAATTCTTTGAGGTTAACGAAGGATCTGTCTCGGATCCGACGGTCTTGTGGTGCGCCCACAAGGCCTTCATCAGAGGCATCCTACTGCAAATCAGCTCGAAACTGAAACGCCAGAGGACCCTGAAAGTAGACCAGCTCTTACAAGAGATTAGAGCTCTGAGGGCGCAGAACATGGCCTCTCCTAACCAAGCTTTATCAAATGATCTGGTTAAACTTCGATGTGATCTCAGGCGCTTACTGCTAGAATCCCATAGTAAATATGTTAACGCTCTGAAGTTGACGTGCTACTCCTCAGGCAACAAGGCTGGCAGATTCTTAGCTCGTCACCTTAAAGACCAGAGGACTCGCACGAAAACTCCCTTTATTCGTAACCCAAGTGATAATAGCAAAATGTATGATCCTAAGGATATTGCCAACTCATTCGCTACCTACTATTCTTCCTTGTACAATCTTAAAGAGGACAGTGCCACCCCGCAACCCTCTGATCAGGACATACAAATTTTTTTGGCAGATTTATCTCTTCCCTCCCTGTCGCCTTTACAGTTACAAACACTAAACGCCCCCATTTCGGATGAGGAAATCCAAAAAATGATCACCAAGATGCCTCTCGGTAAATCCCCTGGCCCTGATGGCCTACCAAACGACTATTACAGAACATTCAGTAAACTCCTCGCCCCCACATTGTGCTCTGTATTTTCACAAGCTATGTCTTCTGCGAAGTTTCCCCCTGAAATGCTAAATGCCTATGTAGTAACTATCCCCAAGCCGGGCAAATCCCCTGATGTCCCCTCTAACTTTCGCCCTATCTCACTCTTAAACACAGACGTCAAGCTATACGCTAAAATTCTCGCCCATAGGCTCCTAAATATTCTACCATCATTAATTAACCCGGACCAGTCCGGTTTTACTGTTGGGAGACAAGCCTCTGATGCCACGCGCAGGATTATTGGGGTTGTGCAATACGCTTGGGCCTCTCGGACGCCTTCTCTGCTCCTATCTTTGGATGCGGAGAAGGCGTTCGACAGGGTCCATTGGGGTTATATGTCTCACACTCTAACTAAGTTCGGATTCCAGGGCCCTATTCTGTCAGCTACCCTCGCCCTCTATTCCCAACCCCTAGCTCAGGTCTATACCTCCAACTGTCTTTCCCGCCCTTTCCTGATCTCGAACGGGACCCGTCAGGGGTGTCCATTGTCCCCCTCGATCTTCAACCTTTTGATCGAACCACTGGCGGAAAAAATCAGATCCCACCCCCACATCTCCGGCTTCTCTATTCATGGCATGTCCCACAAAATTAATTTGTTCGCAGATGACATCATTCTGTCCATAACCTCTCCAAACAGTTCGCTCCCCCACGTTCAAAAAGTCCTTCAGTCCTTTAGCGATATTTCATATTATAAAGTCAACTGCTCCAAGTCTGTCATTTTGCCTATGCATTTACCTCCCTCAGTCCAGAGCTCTCTAGAAAAAACGTACCCCTATGCATGGTCGCGGAAAAGCATTTCCTATCTAGGCCTACAGATTACTGCGGACCCCTCCGACTTGGCAGACGCTAACTACCCTGTATTGATAGGAAAACTTTTAAAAGAGTCCACTAGGTTAGCTAAAATAGAGATCTCCTGGTCTGGGCGTCTTGCATCCTTCAAGATGTTGCTTCTACCCCAGATTCTATATGTTTTCCATACCCTCCCAGTCCCTTTAAAACCCCAACACCTGAGATCTTTGAACGCTATTCTAAGGTCTTATGTGTGGAGCGCACGCAGACCCAGATGCTCTAAGGCTTTGCTAACAAGACATGGATCAGCGGGTGGGATGGGCCTCACAGATATAAAGGACTACTACCGGGCATCCCTTCTAAACCAACTCAAGGCGTGGTTTGCGGATCCCCCAGCAGTTCCGTGGTGTGGTATAGAGAGATCAATGAGCCCCACCAAGGACCTTCGGTCTCTTCTGCTCCTTGACCGGATTAGACCCTTTCCCCTAAGACAGGTTCCCTTGTCCATTCGGGCCTCCTTGGAGGGATCTGGGAGCTTTATCCATCCCCCTAGGTGAGTTAGTGGAAGTCCCAATACCCATTGATGTCCTGACTGAGGCCATCCCTGACATAGATCTGGGAGACTGGAGCGCCAAGGGCATTACCCATGTCTCGGACCTTTATCAGGAAGGCCGGCTTGCGTCCTTCCAGTCCCTCCAGGCCACATACAATCTCTCATCAAAGGACATGTTTAAGTTCCGTCAAGTCTCTCACTTTCTTAATTCCATTCGCAGTCACAAAATAGTCCTCCCGACCCCGGTTTGGAATTTATTTAGGTCCCCTTCCCCCTCTATTAAAGGAATCCCCCTTTTTTACAACCTTCTCCAGCACAGACGAACCTTTGTCAAGTCCCCCCCTTTTTTGAAGTGGGAGATAGACTTGGGTGGTACCTTTTCTATTTCACAGTGGCAGGTAGCTCTCAACTCAGTATACAAGGCCTCTAAATGCACCAACCACTGGGAGCTTGCCCACAAAATCTCTTTAAGATGGTACCTTACGCCTTACACGCTGTCCAAATTTCCCCAAGACAATTCCCCTATGTGCTGGAGGGGTTGTGGAGAGGTGGGTAATATTTTGCACATATTTTGGAAGTGCAAACAACTAACGAGTTTCTGGAACAATTGGTTTAGATGTATCTCTTCAATTACGGGTGTCCTTACTAAGCCAGGACCTGAATTAGCCCTGCTGAATTTGAACATTGACCTATTCCCTCCACAGTTCCGCACAGTGGTGACACATCTACTGCTTGCAGCTAGATCTCTCATCACTCGTAATTGGAAATCCAATACAGTCCCCAATCTTTTAGAGGTGATCGCCCTCACCCGTGAGCACTACATTTATGAATCTTTGATAGCCTCTAGAGCTGGACAGAGGAGTAGCTTTGATAAAAAATGGCAGGCTTGGACGGAATGGACTAAATAAACCAGTGCGAGTCATCCGTGGTTGATTGACTTCTTACTGATCTCTTGAATGTTTACTCTACTCTATATGGAGGTTCCCCCCCCCCCCGCCCTGATCAAAACATTTTCTTGAATCTTATCGCGATCCAATGGTCCATCTCACCCCCCTCCCTTTTGTTTTGTCCCCCCTTTGGTGATTCCCTCCTTTTTTTTTTCTCTCTCCTTTCTTCTTTTCGGTTTATTAGTTCAATTCCACTTCTACTTGTATTTTCTGTCCCATGTCATACACTTGTAGCATCATTTAGCCTAGGACTTTGGGCTCGTTTAGATGAATGCAGGCTTTATTTGGAATATATAGTATGATGCCTTTGTTTTACTTGCATTTCTGCTTTCCGTAAGTACCACCCTCAACGATTACCTGAGGCCTTATTATACGCACCTGTTATATTTCTTACTCTGCTGTTGTATGACAACTGTATGTTTGTTACTGTATATTTTTAAACCCAATAAAAATTTAAATATAAAAAAAAAAAAAATAACATGTGTGGATAAGTAGCTCCCCTTTTGAGGCAGATAAGACACACGCCACTGAGCTCCAAAAGGATAAAAAAACAGGTGTGAATTTTTTTTTATTTGTGTCAATTTTGCATTTAAAACCATTATAGAAAGTTAAAAGAGTTATAAAGGCAGACGTTTTTTTATCTTAATGTATTCTATGCTTTAAGATAAAAAGCCTACTGTGTGTAGCAGCCTCCCCAGAACCCTCTAATACTTACCTGAGCCTCCTCTCTGTCCAGCGATGTCCACAAGCCCCTTGGCCGTCCAGGACTCTCCCTTCTGATTGGCTGAGACACAGCAGCAGTGTTATTGGCTCCCACGGCTGTCAATCAAAGTCAGTTAGCCAATCAGGAGAAGGAGGGGTGGGGCCAAATGTCAGCTCTGTGTCTGAATGGCCACACAAAGCTGCTTGCTGTGGGGGCACTTGACAGGAGGGAGGGGCAAGGAGCAGCGAAGGGGGACGCAAGAAGACGAGGATCCAGACTGCCCTCTACAAATCCACTGCACAGAGCAGGTAAGTTTAAAAATGTTTGTTATTTTCTTTATAAAAAAAAAACTAGACTTTACAATCACTTTGATGTATGTATTTATACAAATTTATGAGTTTGTTCAACCCTGATGAATTCTGACCAATTTGCTTTAAATATTGGATTTTACAGAATTCACTTCATAGAAGTTACGCTAAGATGATTCAAATTCACCCTGCACACCACTAGGAAGGCCTACACTCGTGGTGACCCACTCAAGATGAGGAATACAAGGGTTTGGCATGGTTAGCATACTCTGCAATGAATTAAGACGTTTATTATACGTACAGTGCGGAAAATAAGTATTTGAACACCCTGCTATTTTGCAAGTTCTCCCACTTGGAAATCATGGAGGGGTCTGAAATTGTTATCGTAGGTGCATGTCCACTGTGAGAGACATAATAAAAAAATAAAAAAATCCAGAAATCACAATGTATGATTTTTTAAACTATTTATTTGTAGGATACAGCTGCAAATAATTATTTGAACACCTGAGAAAATCAATGTTAATATTTGGTACAGTAGCCTTTGTTTGCAATTACAGAGGTCAAACGTTTCTTGTAGTTTTTCACCAGGTTTGCACACACTGGAGGAGGGATTTTGGCCCACTCCTCCACACAGATCTTCTCTAGATCAGTCAGGTTTCTGGGCTGTCGCTGAGAAACACGGAGTTTGAGCTCCCTCCAAAGATTCTCTATTGGGTTTAGGTCTGGAGACTGGCTAGGCCACGCCAGAACCTTGATATGCTTCTTACAGAGCCACTCCTTGGTTATCCTGGCTGTGTGCTTCGGGTCATTGTCATGTTGGAAGACCCAGCCTCGACCCATCTTCAAAGCTCTAACTGAGGGAAGGAGGTTGTTGCCCAAAATCTCGCAATACATGGCCCCGGTCATCCTCTCCTTAATACAGTGCAGTCGCCCTGTCCCATGTGCAGAAAAACACCCCCAAAGCATGATGCTACCACCCCCATGCTTCACAGTAGGGATGGTGTTCTTGGGATGGTACTCATCATTCTTCTTCCTCCAAACACGGTTAGTGGAATTATGACCAAAACTTTCTATTTTGGTCTCATCTGACCACATGACTTTCTCCCATGACTCCTCTGGATCATCCAAATGGTCATTGGCAAACTTAAGACAGGCCTTGACATGTGCTGGTTTAAGCAGGGGAACCTATCCGTGCCATGCATGATTTCAAACCATGGCGTCTTAGTGTATTACCAACAGTAACCTTGGAAACGGTGGTCCCAGCTCTTTTCAGGTCATTGACCAGCTCCTCCCGTGTAGTCCTGGGCTGATTTCTCACCTTTCTTAGGATCATTGAGACCCCACGAGGTGAGATTTTGCATGGAGCCCCAGTCCGAGGGAGATTGACAGTCATGTTTAGCTTCTTCCATTTTCTAATGATTGCTCCAACAGTGGACCTTTTTTCACCAAGCTGCTTGGCAATTTCCCCGTAGCCCTTTCCAGCCTTGTGGAGGTGTACAATTTTGTCTCTAGTGTCTTTGGACAGCTCTTTGGTCTTGGCCATGTTAGTAGTTGGATTCTTACTGATTGTATGGGGTGGACAGGTGTCTTTATGCAGCTAATGACCCCACATAGGTGCATCTAATTTAGGATAATAAATGGAGTGGAGGTGGACATTTTAAAGGCAGGCTAACAGGTCTTTGAGGGTCAGAATTCTAGCTGATAGACAGGTGTTCAAATACTTCTTTGCAGCTGTATCATACAAATAAATAGTTAAAAAATCATAAATTGTGATTTCTGGATTTTTTTTTTTTGATTATGTCTCTCACAGTGGACATGCACCTACGATAACAATTTCAGACCCCTTCATGATTTCCAAGTGGGAGAACTTGCAAAATAGCAGGGTGTTCAAATACTTATTTTCCGCACTGTATATGTTATCTGTGCACAGGGCAAGAGTGTAGAAGTTCATTGCCATTTCAAGATAACACTTACTGGTAGTCATATAATGCACATCTGAGCCATAACAAAGTAAGGGGGAAAAGGGGGAAAAGCAGAAGAAATAATATTCTAATAAATGGTTAAGCATTAAATATTCATGGATGTGCAAATGAAATCAACGCAGCAGCACTTGGGCAGCACACAAATGAGGCAAGTGTCGTCATTTAAAGCACAAAACAATTATCGCTGACACTAATTCCATAGCAGTCAGAGACTATTGGTGGGGTTTATCTATTCATAATTAAAGGTCCCCTCATTTCAGTGTAGGATGCTATCACAAGATACTATTACATGGTTAATTCCCACAGCTACTAAAAGTAACCATTAAGTCAGAAACAGTTGTGTGGGGGTGGAATGGCAGCAATACGGCACTGTCATGCTTTATCATTAAAATAAGCACTGCGGGCAGCTTGTTTATAAGCAATGAATTAATGAGATGAACAATGCTTAAAAGTATGATGGGCTCTTATCAGATGGTGGCATCGCTCACACACGGCTGTAAATGGCTTTTATCAAGCGTAGAGGTATTAGCACAGTAACCTCAGACATGTTTTACAATTACTGCAACATGTCAGAGAGGCAATTGAAAATTATGATGCTTGCTTTACATAATCACCTTTGCAAAGCAAACACTTTTTCTAATTAATTGAACAAGTGGTTTTACATTATAATTTCCAGGTTAAAAAGCAAAACCTATATATTTATTGTGTGCATTATATATTCTTACATACAATAATAATAGCTGAAGATCCAAGTTTCTGCTCATATTTGTATTATTGCATTCACCAAGCGACAGAACAGAACGTGACATACTTCTGCGAATAAAGCTTAGTACATTCTGTTGAATGGGCATGCTGGAAAACCAGCACCCAATCAGTGCTAGCAGCCAATGGCTGCCAGTGCTGATCAGTGGGTTCTGGCGGGGCAAACAGTCCCCTGTCAAAACACAAAGGCACAGCGTGGGACATTGTGAAAAACATTGCTTATTTTAGTATTGTGATCTGTGAGCTCAGTTTTTTTTGTTCAGCCTGCTGGGTTGAACAAAAATAGCTTCTAGTTTGTACCCAAGAAAGAAAAGGTGGGGGGGGGGCCCCCTTTCTGCCCTTTTTTCTTTTTAATATATCCTGGGATGGAGCCACATGGTGCTATGTGCCTAATTTAAAGTCCCAAAAAATCTCCCATTCATGCCTTTTAGTGTGTACCCAGTTTTAGAGTGAAGATACAGTTAGGTCCATATATATTTGAACACAGGCACAATTGTCATACTTTTGGCTCTGTATGCCACCAGAACAAAATTAAACAATCCAAATTAATTTGAAGTACAGACTTTCAGCTTTAACCTCCTTGGTGGTATGATTATTTCAGATGTTAGGTGCTGAAAGCGGTACAATTATTTTGCAAGGAAATCTGGCGTTTTACATTGTAGACCTGCAATTCTTAGGAATAACTCACTTAAATCTGTCCAAACAAGAGTCTAGTAAGCATCCCAGGTATGAAACAGTTTGAAAAACAAAATCATAATTTATAATATAATAAATAATTATAAATAATTATAACAAGAAATAATATAATTATAATAAAATTATTCAATAATGTAATCAACTCAAAATCACAGAAATGTGCTCAGTTGCAGAATTGTCGCTGTCATTACTTTTATTTTTTTATGACGAATTTCCCCACAAATCGCTATCGCTCAATTCTGCAAGTGATTATAATTTATTATCACTGTTTTCTAGCTGATCTAAAATCACTTTGACATAAAGGGACACTTTTGGTTGCTATGGACAATCTACAGTTTGCAGGCAGAAAGAACAGTTTTTATTATATAAAAGTGCATGCAGGACACTGGGCAGACCACTAGGGACAAGGGGGATGTGTATTTTTTACACACAGTACTGTAATCTATAAGATCACAGTATAGTGTATGTAATGTGTTTATTTACTTTTTTGAATGTGGCACGTTCTCCGCCCCCGTGCTTCGTAATGTCGCAGGTAACAGAGATCGGCGGCACACAGGGACACTGTGTGAATCGAGCGAGGACCCGCTCGCTCACACAGCGGGGAGACATCGCAGGATCCGGGGACAAGGTAAGTAACTTTGTCTGTGGCTGCTGTGAGGCGAGCCCAAGTCTGGCTCGGGGATACCGCTTTTGGTACAGAAATCTTACCCCGAGCCAGACTCGGGAATACCGCCAGGAGGGTTAATTCAAGGGGATGAACATAAATATCAAGTACAAATTTTAGTAACTACAACAATTTTTATACACAGTCCTCCCATTTTCAGGGGCTCAAATGTAATTGAACAAATTATTATAATCATAAATAAAATGTAAATTTTAATATTGTGTTGAGAATTTTTTACTGGTAATAACTGACTGAAGTCTGTAGCCTATTGACATTACCAAAGATTGGGTATCTTCCTTTCTGATGCTTTGCCAGGCTAAAACTGCAGCTGTCTTCAGTTGTTCTTTGTGTCTTTCTATCTTTAGTTTTGCCTTCAGCAAATGAAATGCAAGCTCAATTGGGTTTGAGATCAGGCAATTAAATCAACCAGAATATTCCACTTATTTTCCTTCAAAAGCTCCTGGGTTGCTTTTGCAGTGTGTTTTGGATCATTGTCCATCTGTACTGTAAAGCGCCGTCCAATCAACTTTGCTGCATTTGGCTGAATCTGGACTGACAGTATTTCTAAACACTGCAGAAGTCATCTGGCTGCTTCTGTCTTCTGTCACATCATCAATAAACATCAAAAACCCAGTGCCACTGGAAGCCATGCATGCCCATGTCATCACACTGCCTCCACCATGTTTTACAGATAATGTTGTGTGCTTTGGATTATGAGCTTTTCCAAGCCTTCTTTTATATTCTTATCATTCTGGTAAAGATTAATCCATCCAAAGAATGCTTTTCCAGAACTGGTCTAGCTTTTTTAGCAAAGTCTAAACTGGCTTTTCTATTCTTTAGGCTTATGAATGGTTTCCACCTTTAGTGAACCGTCTGTATTTGACAATGATACGCCTACCTCCTGGAGAGTGTCCTTCACTTGTCTGTTAAGTTATCCTTAAAATAGACGGTTGCTCAAAACCTAACTAACTCTAAACCTACTTGCAGCCACATTCTAAAACAAATCTATCTATCCTTGTACAGAAGAAAGAAGATGTGGCTGCGAGTTGATTTAGAGTTAGTTTTGGGTGAACTTCTACTTTAATTTAAGATATGGTCCTAGAGATGCATACTAGGGCCCAGATTCACAGAGCGATTACGCCTGCGCAACAGGAGATGCGCGTGCGTAAGTCTAAATGTGCGCGTGCGTTTCGTTGCGCGGCTTCACCAGAACGAGATACGCCAAAAATTGACTTTTTTTTGTCCCGCGTAATTTCGTTAGACTGGCGCATCCTTCCACGCAAAAGTGCGCTAGACACACCATTGATTTGCTAGTCAAATATGCTAATGAGGGACTTACGGGGATCCACAAAACAGCGTTGAGGCAGCGCAGGCTACGCGGTGTGCGCAACAGCAAAATGTCCTGTCTAAAATTAGAGCTTATAAAAGCTGGTCTAAAAAAAGAAAAAAAGTCTACTTGTTAGATAAAGCAACACTGTTAGTGAGGAGCTCAGCAGTCACACGTGTTGCTCAACAATCTGTATGCCAACATGCCAGGGGCATCGTCGCACATAGCTATACTACTGACTTTAGATGAACAAAGAAGGATGAGGGCACGGAGGATGGCACGGAGGATGGCACGGGAGAGGATATACCGTACCCGCATAGACCTGTTTGGCATGAGTGATTCTGAGGTGTTTCGCATCTTCAGATTCACCCCTCATGTCATCCTGGAATTAACCACAACCTTGCAGGAGGACATCACCAGCCCAACACACCGCTCACATGCAGTGCAGCCACTGGTCAAGGTCATGGCAACACTCCATTTCCTTGCCAGTGGCTCTTTTCAGCGTACAAGTGGAGTGGTGGCTGGGATGTCACAGTCCTCCATGAGCAGATGTGTGCACCAGGTTGTCCCTGCAATCCTCAGACGCATGGCCAACCAAATCATCAAACCCACCACTGAGGAGCTGCGGCTGAAGGCAATGACAGATTTCTACAGAATTGCCAGATTCCCACGCACTGTGGGGGCCATTGATTGCACACATGTGGCACTCCAGCCCCCCCAGGAGACAGAGCACATGTACCGCAATCGGAAGCATTGGCATTCCATCAATGTACAGGTGATAGTCGATGCCCAAGGCCTCATATGGCACGTCCGTGCCAAACACCCAGGGTCCAGCCATGACAGCTACATATACAATCAATGCCACATCCGATTGGAATTCGATCAGAACGTGTATGGGGACACCTGGCTGGTTGGTGAGTGACATGGGTGGCAGGCATGACTATCCCCTCCCATGATGCACATCACAAGGGGCACATGCATGACCAACATCCTCCTGTCTTTTCCCTTACAGGTGACTCTGCATATCCACTGGGACCCCATCTCATGACTCCTATCCGGAACCCCCAAACCCCAGGAGAGGAAAGATACAATCAAGCACATGCCAAAACACGAGCAGTGGTGGGGCGCACCTTTGGCCTCCTAAAGTCACGTTTCCGATGCCTGGATAAGTCTGGGGGTACCCTCTTGTATTCCCCAAACTTCGTGTGCCAGATCATCGGTGCATGTTGCATGCTGCACAACTTTGCAGAAAGAAAGGGCCTGCAGATTGACCTACGTGATGACCTGACCCCTGAACCAGACAATCCCCCCCTAACCGAGGCTACCCCGTCTTCTGAGGGAAGAGCAGCCAGGAGATAGCTCACATTGGGCATCTTTGCACGTTAAACATACACATTAATCATGGCACAATGAGAATGCATGCATGCACACCACTGTGGTCCCTAGCACACACACCCCACATCCACATCAAATTGGATTGGCACCAGTCCACCATGCTGGACTTGTGAGCAGCAACGCCACGCCAAGGCTCCAATTATGTCACTGAACATTCATACACCAATCACACGGACCTGGGGATCACTTCTCCCTGGTCCTGGGGAACCCTTCTCCACCAAAATAGAGGGTGACACCCCTTTTCCGGCAGGAATGTCACCCCCACATTCACACAGCATTCACAACACAAAAAAAAAAAAAATGACCAGCAAAAGCAAAAAATTTCCAGCAAAAAAAAAAAATTAGAAAAAAAAAAAAAAATTAGAAAAAAAAAAATGGGGGAAAAACAAATTACTGCCCTCTGCGTGAGCCACGCCTGGGGCGCTCCCGGCCACGGCCCCGGTTTCTCAGGGGAGACTCATGGGGAAGGGGTAAAACCGGGGAAGGAGGATCAGCCCCTGATCTCTGCCCACCTGGTGGCCTGCCCTCCAAGGCCACGGCAATTCTGTCCAGGGCAGCACCAAGTTGGCCTGGATAGCCTGGGTAAGGGCCCTCACATCCTGCCCAACGCCTGCTGATGTCGTCTGCAGTTCGTTTAGGCAGGTTGTGAAAGCCCGGGAGTGGGAGTCCAGGTTCCCCACCGTATCCTTGATGGAGGACAGGCTCTCCTCCATCCGCACCAATGTCTGGCTGACCTGTCCCAGATGGTGGGTCTGGAGGAACTGGTCCCTTCTCAGGGTGGCGGGCAGGAGATCGGCCAACCCCCTGGTGGTCTGGGATGACATCCTGCCTCCAGCTGATGCTTGTGGCCGGGGAGAAGGGGAGGCCCTTGTGAGGGGAGCCATGTTGGGGGAGGAGGGGGGGGGCTCCCCCTTAGGGAGGCCTGCCTGCTGCCAGCCAGAGGGGAGGAGTCCTCAAAACCCAAACGTCCAGTGCCTGACATGGACTCCTCCTCCTCATGATTCTCCTCCTCCTCATGATTCTCCTCCTCCTCATGATTGTCCTGCTCCTGTTGAACCTCCTCCGCGGACTCCGGCCTTGTTGGGGGGGCCTCATTAGGCTGCTGTCCTGGGGTTGGTGCGGTCAGGCCAGATGGCCCTGCACCCTCCTGCACATCTGTGGATGACACAAAACATTCACAGGTTGGAGGATCCACACACTTGCCACATATTCCCTTTCACCCCCTCCCCCACACATGCTACACACCTGATATTAAAAAATAAAACAACTTACCTGGCACCACGGGCTCGGGACTTGAGTCAAAGCCGGGCAGGCCCTCAACTTCATGCCGATGAAAGGTCAGGGCCACCGCACGCTCCTCCGCTGTCAGGCTAATACGGCATGGTGGGCCCCCTCCTGTGCCCCTGGCATGGGCATGCATTCTGGCCAACTTCTTTTTGACCAGACGCCGGAGGTCATTGATTTTTTTGTCAATCCCAGACCTGGTCCGTGTCTCCCCCTGCCCCGCTGAATTCACCTGGTCAGTGATCCTATCCAAAATCTCCCTCCTCCTGGCCGGGGTGGTGTTGGCACTGTCTGGGCCGTGGAGGAAACGCCCATACTCGCTAATGGCCCGGGCAAGAATCTGTTTTTCCACAACTGTAAAATTCAGCTTTCGTTTTCTCTCAGTCATCCTTCCAAAAAAAAAACAGTCCCAGTCAACAAAATTCACGCACACAAACAAGCACAACCAATCACAAAAAAAACACACACACAGAGAGAAAACTACTCACCAAGAAACAGTCCCCCAAAAAAAAAAAATACAGCAGGAAAAGAAACAAAAATATATATATCAATCAAACAAATAGTCTCTCAAACACTTATCAAAAACCACTTTCAAAAATCTACTAACAAACACCTGATCACACAGAACACTAATCTGACAACTACAAAACACACCGCAACGAACAACAAGAACAAAAGCACTTGGTTAAATGGGAAGGGACAAAGGGATGTACTTTTGCAAAGGAAGTGCGTTTGTGTGTGTCTATTTATACTGTTTGCGTAGTTCACAACGTTGCCCTAGTCCATTTCCAATTTCTCTGATTGCACCGCTCCCGAGTTGTGAGCATGCGCACATCGGAGCTGACATGGTCTCGTTCAAGCGTGCATGCGCGAGCCGGCTGGCCCTTCATTTGCATGGGGTCACGGCTCATTTCAATGTAACACGCCCACGTCCTTCCCAATTTGTATTACTCCTCCTTACGCCTCTGAAAAAACGTTACGTATGCGTAATTTCCTGCGCAAAAGCTACGAGAATAGGGTGATTACGCGGCAAAATTGCGCAAGTCTAACGTAAAGGCGGTGCGCTACGCCGGTCTAATAATGCGCAGATGTACCTGAATCTGGGCCTATATGTCCATAAGTATGTGGACATGCCTCCAAATTACTGATGTCCATTAATGCTAGAGCATACAAAGAAATTTTAGGCAATTGTGTAATTGTGTAACATTGTGGCAACAGTGTGGGGAAGGCCTTTTTCTGGGCTCATGTGCATAAAGCTAGGTAAATAAAAAGTGGTCTGCAGAGAGTCCTGATTTCAACCTTATTATAGGATTAAGTAAATACAGGATGGCTAAAATGTGTTCTCCCTGGTTTGTCATTTTGTCGCCAATTAGAAGATGTGGTGGGTACAGAGAGCATAATACATGGATTATCTGCAACATTTCCTGTGAAAAATGTATCAAAATCTAACTACAACAGCTGCAAAACATTTAGCTGAAGCACTGACTGAGAAAGTACCTGTACGCTACTTTAGGGTAAAGAGAGCAGAAGACTTGAGTTGTACCCCATTAACATAGCTGTGTGTAGGAGCCTTTTCTGTGCAGCACCTGATACCTTCCCAAATGTTAGGGCATATATATGCCCACACTCCCCTATGTATGTGTAGCACCCCTTGCTTTTTGTATGGGCAAAAGTTAGTTAGTTTCCAAAAGTTAGTTGACTGGGAGAGTTACATTGCTCCCAGTCGTGATTTGTCAGGATTAATGACCTGTGTTATTCTAGAAAGGACCACTGGCTCGGACTGCATTCTGAGGATGTGGCCAGCAGTGGGAGCTAAAGGAATTCCTGGCAGATGGAATCTTCCCCAGCAGCCAATTAGAGAGGGTTTTCTCTCGCTGGGCATGCTGGGAAGGGATATATCTGGAAAGGAGGTCAGGTGTTTGGCAGGCGTTTTGCGGCGTGGGGTCCCGGAGTTGGGGTGTGGCACCCACCTTCAGGGCGTGCGCATCCAGGGAACCTGGCTGGGCTTCAGGCCTTATTGAGTCTCAACCGGAGACAAAACTGAGGGGACCCGAGTGGCTCACTGGGTTCCCGTTACTGTGGAGAAGATCCGGCGTCCGGGCAATGGACAGGTATGCTTTGCTGTCACCCGGAGATCTTTTCTAAGGAGAAAGTTACTGGGAGGATTCGCTCTGTTCGAACGTTCCGAATCTTTTACATTTGGCCCGTGGCAGGGGTCTAGAGCTGAGTCAGCAAAACTCGTTCCTCCCAGCTAGAATTTAAGGTGACGTCCCGGCTGCTGTCTAAAAGAGAGAGACCGGCCCGGGAGACACCTCGCCCACCCCAGGGTGCTGATTGGCGACGTGTGTGCTCCGTGTTCTTTTTCAAGAGCTAATCTCTGCTACATCTATATCCAGGCCTGACATCTAAAGTTCTTTCCTTCTCATCAACCTGTTCTTCCTTCATCGAGTTGGTGTTCGGTAATGTTGGCCTGGAATTAAAGCATTGAGAAAACCTTTATTCGCTGTGTGGACACTCAATTATTATCTGGTACTTCTGGTGCATCCCTAGACAAAAAGTGAGAGTGACTTAATTTGCTGATCCCATCATCAAATCAGCGACTCCTTTGGGGGTGAGCGCTACATAAGGGTGACTGATAAAAATCTACTCTAAGCAAAGAAAGAATTCCCATTCAATCATGAAAACTTTTTTCCTGGTTCTGACTTGCTCGGAATGGCATTCAATGCTGTTTCTGTTTCAGCATGTACATGTAGAGTTACTTTATGTGATCATTCAGATACAAAGACAGTTTAGTGAAGTTCTAGTTTGATTCTTATTTGTAAACATCTAAATGACTCACATACTGCTAACACACAGGTGTCAAACACAAGGCCTGTGGGCCGAATCCGGCCCTCCAGGCCATTTCATGTGACCCTCGCACGTCTTCAGCAGCTGCAGGAGAGCTCCAGCCCTCCTCTGGTCCTCCTACAGGGACCCTGTACTTTCTGCTTTCAAGCAATGCATCCACCTTCTTCCCAGCAGCAGCATAAGGAAAGGGGGGTGCACTGTGATGTAGGGGGAGTGGGGGACTGAACTTCTGATGGTGGGGTGGCTCTTGACATCTAATGTAAGGGGAGGGAATGCGCTGGACATCTAATCTTACAGATACAACCGGTACTTTTGAAGACAATCATAATGCTGATGTGGTCCACAATGAAATTGAGTTTGACACCCCTGTGTTAAACATGATAATTCGCACATTTGTCTTTGTAAAGGTGTTGATCTATAACTTCTCTAATTCCTGAGAACCTCTAAGGATGCAGGTGGACAGTAATTATACATAGAACCTGGGGGACGGAGAGAGAAAACAGGACCAGTCTCCCAATCTCACATTCCAAGCATAATTTAACACCGTTTACTTCTAAGCAACTCACTTTTATGTATTTTTCTTTTTAGCAACTTCGGAACGTAGCAAGGAAAAACATGGAAATTGCTGAGAAAACGATTTACAGACAGGAAAATGCCGCACTACCTTTAAAACATCTTAGAAAAATGTGTTACCATGCCAACCAGAACAATATGCTCATCATACTTCAAATAATTTCTGGGGAAAAAGATATATATGTATAAAGAAGGGTTTTAAATCTCAGCTCATGTCAGCTTAGATTTAATATTGCTGAATACACGAGGCAAATCTACACAAGGAAAATAGTGGATAAAATCAGCAGAGCTTCCCCTTATTTCAGATCTTCCGCTCAGATCTAAAGCAATTGCACTTGTAGTGCAAAGTGGATATTCCTTTAGTAAATTAACCCCATAGTATTAGATTTGTCTTAATTTCATTTTCAAACAGAACTACGGTACAAGTCTGCGAGAATGTATTTCCAGCTCGACGGCATCGCGCTGATTCTCGGCGACAGGGTGCCGACATCTTGCACTGGCTGGAATAGCAAAGGTACATTCCAGCGAGCGCGACATAGAAGCGACGGGGATCTGACTTGGATTCCCGCCAATTCTAGCCGCAGTGTTTGGTATGAATCATGAGGGGGGACTCCACGCCAAATTTTAAATTAAAAAACGGCATGGTTTTCCCTCCAGGAGCATACCAGGCCCTTAGGTCTGGTATGGAATGTAAGGAGAATCCCCCTACACCGAAAAAATGGCGTAGGGGTTCCCCCACAATCCATACCAGACCGGCACTCGAGCACACTGCCCGGCCGGTCAGGAAAGCAGTGGGGACAAGCAAACGCCCCCCCCCTTCTGAGACGTACCAGGTCGCATGCCCTCAACATGGGGGGGCTGCTATGGGGCAGGGGGCGCTTAATAAAATTAGCACACAACACAGGTTTTTAAAATAATTTATTAGTCAGCTCCGGGGTCTTCTCCGCTCTCCGGGGGGTCTTCTTCTGACTTCGGGGGTCTTCTTTCGTCTTCTCCGCTCTCCAGTGTCGTTTCAGGACTCCCTGGTTCTTCTCCTGCTCCCTCTCAGGTGCATTCTTCGGGGCTGTCCGCCGCTATCTCCTTTGAAGGTCTTTTACTAGCGACAGTCAGCCTGGTCCTCTTTCCCGCCTTCTTCTTTTCTTCCGATGTTGACTCGACGCTCCCTTCTGCTGCAATGCCGGGTGTGCCGTGCACGGCGATTTATATAGGCCTCTTATGACGTCACAGTCCCAGCATGCTCCGGGACCGTCGATATTAAAAAAGCCCCGAAGAAGGCACCGAAGAGCGAGCAGGAGAAGAAATGGGGAGTGCCGTGACGACACCGGAGAAGACGAAAGAAGACCCCCAAAGTCAGAAGAAGACCCCCCCGGAAAGCGGAGAAGACCCCCTGAGCTGACTAATAAATTATTTTAAAAACCTGTGTTGTGTGTTTATTTTATTGACACTTTTCCTCCAGGTGAATGGGTAGGGGTATGATGTACCCCATACTCATTCACCTAGGGTGGGGGGTCGGTATCCACCCCCCCATGTTGAGGGCATGCGGCCTGGTATACCGTGTGCGGGGATACGGGTCTGGTATGGATTGTGGGGGAACCCCCACGCCGTTTTTTTGGCGTAGGGGGGTTCTCCTTACAATCCATACCAGACCTAAGGGCCTGGTATGCTCCTAAAGCAGGGGTGTCAAACTTAATTTCATCGAGGGCCGCATCAGCATTACGATTGCCCTCAAAAGGGCCGGTTGTATTTGTAAGATTAGATGTCCAGCGCATCCCCTCCCCTTATATTAGATGTTAAGAGCCACCCCACCATCAGAAGTTGGGTCCCCCACTCTCCCTTACATCACAGTGAACCCCCTTTCCTTAAGCTGCTGCTGGGAAGAAGCTGATGCATTGCTTGAAAGCAGAAAGTAGGGGTCTTGAGGAGGGCAAGGGCCACATGAAATGGCTTGGAGGGCCGGATTCGGCCCGCGGGCCTTGCGTTTGACACCCCTGTCCTAGAGGGAAACCCATGCCGGTTTTTAAATAAAAATGTGACATGGAGTTCCCCCTCATGATTCATACCAAACGCCGCGGCTAGAATTGGATCCAAGTCGGATCCCTGTCGCTTCTATGTCGGCTTTTCCTAATCGCAGTGAGCCGGTTCGGCGCTGGCTCCCGCCACTGGGCTCGTAGGTGGTCAATCTTGCCGGAGCGAGATTGACACAATATCGCGGTCACCTACTGTATACAATTACAGAGACACTTATATGATGTATTTGACTGTCATGTCAAGTCTACACAGCAAATCTGTCATCAGGTTCTGCCCAATTATAATTCTGCAGTAATGCATGATGCCTAATGTACTATAGAAGAAGGTCAGTTTTACTGTCAATTAGAGCTGCACAATTCTGCCCAAAATGAGAATCACAATTTGTTTGCTTAGAATGAAGATCGCGATTCTCTAACAATTTTTTATGGCGTAACATCATCTTTCATATTATACAAAAAAATTGGGCTAACTTTACTGTTTCGTTTTTTTCCCCCAATTTTTTTTAAAGACCACTGCACTAAAACAGTGTGACATTAAATATGGCAACAACTGCCATTTTATTTTCTGATATATATATATATATATATATATATATATATATATATATATATATATATATATATATATATATATATATATATATATATATATATATATATAATGTTTGGGGGTTCTAAGTAATTTTCTAGCAAAAAAATACTGTAAGCAACAAATGTCAGAAAAAGGTTTAGTTTTTAAATGGTTAAAATTCCCTCATTTCCAGACTGATCTAAAAGGTCTAAGGTGTTGATTTACTAAAGGCAAACCCACTTTGTGCATTTGGAAGTGCAGTCACTGTAAATCTGAGGGGAAGATCTAAAAGGAGGGGAAGCTCTGCTGATTTTATCATCCAATCATGTGCAAGCAAAAATTTTGTTTTTTATTTTCCTTGCATGTCCCCCTCAGATCTACAGCGACTGCATTTCCAAGTGCACTTGTAGTGCACTTGTGGTGCAAAGTGGATTTGCCTTTAGTAAATAAACCCCTAAGTGTTTCTTTTTATCTCCGTCTAAGCGATGTTGTCATAAACTTGGCAGGCTGCTTATTTTTTTTTGACAGCTGTCAGATGTTAGCAAAGAACTCTGCACTGAATCTGGAAAATGCTTTGTTAAGCTCATGAGGGGGAATCGCGAAATGATTCTTTAACAATTATTCATGCAGCGCTACTGTCAATGTGTATGAAGGAACCAATTATAGCTTTGTTTATTGTCTCAGAACCTTGTATAGAGCAGGTCACAGTTGTGATCAATTCTAATTTAAATTAATTATTTTGGAGAAGAGGCACTTAAAGTGTATGTTACTTTAAATATTTGTTTTCTATGTGTGTGTTCACATATGTGTATTTTATAAATCCCTTTTATGTACTTCTTCCATTTGAAGTATCTTGTTGATCCTGCCAGTTACCTTTCCTATTTTTTTTTGTAAGCTGACCACACAAAGGACAGAAGCTTATCTGTTCTTGCGTGGTCAGTTTACATCCTTTGGCTGGTCAATCAGAGGTACAGGACACCGTGGAGACACACAGCATGCCTATATTGGGTAGTTTGTTCAGCCATCACGACCTTAACCAATCACAGCCTTCCCCTGGAACACACGCACATCCCTTCCAATCAAAGACTGCCTCTTGAACACGTCCCCTGCTCAAGCACAACCTGTACCTTGCCCACTGTATGTCTGCACAGTGTCCTGTAACCCACCCCCCACATGATAGAACCCTTTAACCTTGTAAAAAAAAGGTAAGAAATATCATTTCTGAAACAAAGCAAAAGCAGTTAGGATGCCTGAACAATTATAAGTGGATTAGAAAGTGTCTATATCATTGTATGTTCACAACTATTTTAACCACTTAAGGACCGCCTAATGCCGATATATGTCGGCAGAATAGCATGGCTGGGCACTATTACGTAAGGATAAGTCCCCTTTAAGTGCCCAGCCGTGGGTCGCGCACGCGCCGCCACCCAGTCCGAAGCTCTGTGGCCGCGGCCGTGGGACCCGCGGACCCGATCGCCTCCGATGTCCCACGAACAGTCACAAGAGCTGAAGAACAGGGAGAGGTGTGTAAACACACCTTCTGCGTTCTTCATTGTGGCAGTGTCAGTGATCATCTGTTCCCTCATATAGGGAAAGACAATCACTGAGGTCACACGTCCAGCCCCGCCCCCCTACAGTTAAAAACACATATGAGGTCACACTTAACCTCTACAGCGCCCCCTAGTGGTTAACTCCTAAACAGCAATTGTAATTTTCACAGTTAAGAGTGCATTTTTATAGCACTTTTCGCTGTGAAAATGACAATGGTCCCAAAAATGTGTCAAAATTGTCCAATGTGTCCGCCATGATGTCGCAGTCACAAAAAAAAATCGCTGATTGCCGCCATTAGTAGTAAAAAGAAAAAAATGTATAGAAATGCCATAAAACTATCCCCTATTTTGTAAACGCTATAAATTTGGCGCAAACCAATCAATAAACGTTTAGTGCGATTTTTTTTTTTTTTACAAAAATAGGTAGAAGAATACATATCGGCAAGAGTAAGGAAAAATAATAAATATATCTTTTTGGGGGATACTTAACCACTTAAAGACCCCCGCACGCACATATACGGCCACAACATGGCTCGTACAGGCACAAGGGCGTAAATTTACGTCCCCGCCTGAGTGCGGTTCGGGGGTCCCATCGGGACCCCCTCCGCGGCGTGCGGGGGTCTCCCTACCTCTGGGAGCGATCCGGGATCTGCGGGCGGATGTCCGTGTTTTCCGCCCCCCCCGCGATCGCTCCCAGCCAATGGGAGCGCGCTCCCAGCCTGTCACTTCCTCCTCCTGTGTTTACACAGGAAGGAGGAAATGATGTATTCTCTCATCGCAGCGCTGTTTCCCAGCGCTGCTGATGAGAGAAGACATGACAAGTAAGTGTGCACCAACACAACACTGACACACACTCACATAGTCATATTAACCCCTTGTGATCGCCCCCCCCCACCCCCCTGTCACAGTGTTACTGAATGCAGTGATTTAATCACTGCATTTAGTGTCAGTGTGACAGGCACTGTAAAAAACAGTTAGTGTTAGGTTCAGGATAGCCCCCCCACCCCCCCTAATAAAGTTTTAACCCCCTGATCACCGCCCTAGTTAACCCTTTCACTCCCTATTGCCAGCGTCACTAAGCGATCATTTTTCTGATCGCTGTATTAGTGTCGCTGTTCCCGCTAGGTAGCTATTTTTTTTTATTGCGATTTTTTTTTTTTTACTAAAGACATGTGGCTAAATAAATTTTGGCCTAAATGTTTGACTAAAATTTAGTTTATTTGATTTTTTTTTAACAAAAAGTAAAAAATAGTGTTTTTTTTTCAAAAATGTCACTCTATTTTTGTATATAGCGCAAAAAATAAAAATCGCAGAGGTGATCAAATACCACCAAAAGAAAGCTCTATTTGTGGGAAGAAAAGGACGCAAATTTTGTTTGGGAGCCACGTCGCACGACCGCGCAATTGTCTGTTAAAGCGACGCAGTGCCGAATCGCAAAAACACCTTGGGTCATTTACCAGCGTATTGGTCCGGGTCTTAAGTGGTTAAAAAATATTGAATTTTTTTCAAAATTGTCGCTGTATTTTTGTTTATAGCGCAAAAAGTAAAAACCCGCAGAGGTGATCAAATACCACCAAAAGAAAGCTCTATTTGTGGGAAAAAAGGACGCCAATTTTGTTTGGGAGCCATGTCGCACAACCGAACAATTGTCAGTTAAATCGTTGCAGTGCCGAATCACAAAAAGGGGCATGGTCCTTTAGCTGCATAATGGTCGGGGTTGAAAGGAGGTATGATCATAATGTAAAATGTAAAGTTACTACAGTCAATTCAATATATTTCTAAAGTACCTTAAGAAGAACATGACCATGATTTAAGACTAGACAAATAGAGGTTAAATTTGAATTTGCAAAATGGGTTCCATTTAGTTAAAACATTGAAAATGTGGAACTCCTATTCCCAGAGAAGTGGTATCAGAGAAGAAAAAGTGGTAAAAAATAGGATATCTTCCTGGCTATAGGAATTCTTAAATTTTTATAGTAGTTGAACCCATGTTTATCCGATTGCCAATACAGGGTAAGAAGGGAACATACACAAAAGTAGAACTACATGGGCCTGTGTGTTTTTTCAACCTTATAAATTATGTAACTATACAAATATGATTGGAAGTAGAAACAACAATATAACAAACAATACAACTCTCCCCGACTCTACTAAAAATGTGTTTCTGTTTATGGCTGTGTGCCTGTTGGAGAGACTTCCCATCATATCCCAGCCGGCAGTAAATGAGGAGTGTCCCCCTCCACCCAATAGGAACATATACAGTAGGGTAATAAACTCTGCTAGAAGCTCTAACCCTTAGGGCTCTTTCACATGGGGTGGATCAGTAATGATCCGCCCCGTGCACCTCCGCTTGCTCAACGGGGATCGCTCCGTTGATCCCTGCTGACCCGGCGGATGACAGGGTGGTCCCCGCACACTGTGCAGGGACCACCCTGTCTTTCTTTCGCTTTCCCCTATGGGGGGATCAGATGAACATGGACCGTATGTCCGTGTTCATCCGATCTGATCCGCCAGACCGATGGAAAAGTAGGTTTTTCCTCCGTCACACTTTGGCGGATCGGAGCGGGTTGGATGTCAGCTGGCATGTCACCACTGACATCCGCGGCTCCAAAGAGATGCACGGAGCGTCCGTTCAGGTCCGCCTAAAAAACTGGCAGGCAGATCTGAACGGTCCGCCCGTGTGAAAGAGCCCTTACGCTCTATCCCAAAAAAAAAAATAACACGTTTTGGTTGAAGTTGTTTTGGTTCAAGTATAAATATGAAAATACTCCTATCAACACATGAACCTGAGCCAATTTCAAATAACCCCAAGGGGTGTGTGTATGTATGTGTGTACAGGTTGATTAGCTAGGTAGGTTCAATGATGGCAGCTAGGCCTGGTGGTCTGATGCTTCTCTTTTGAGCTGTGTACAGAACAAAAAATATAGAAAAACATTTTTTCAAATAGCAACCCTGTTAAATGGTATACTTACAAGTCAAAGACTAAGTAATGGAACCCTTCTTCTGATATGCTGTCATGGAGTCGAACTGTAGGAAAAATAAAAACAAAACAGAACCAAAATTTTAACAACTGTAGCAAAATGTCCTTTAAATAAAGTTTATTACCATGTCACATTAAAACAAACTTGTGCAGTCAAATTTGAAAAAATGCTTATTTTTTCTAAGGAGTAGGGATGAGCTTTGAGTCGAAACTCATGTTCGACTCGATCAATGCCTGTTCGCCTGTTCGGCGAACAACAAACAATTTGGGGTGTTCGCAGCAAATTCGAAAAGCCGCAGAAACATCCTGTTAAAGTCTATGGGAGAAATCTAAAGTGCTAATTTTAAAGGCTAATATACAAGTTATTGTCCTAAAAAGTGTTTTGGGACCCGGGTCCTGCCCCAGGGGACATGTATCAATGCAAAAAAAGTTTTAAAAACTGACGTTTTTTCAGGAGCAGTGAATTTAACAATGCTGAGTGAAACAATAAAAGTGAAATATTCCTTTTAAATTTCATACCTAGGGGGGGGGTGTAAAGTAAGCATGTGAAAAAGCGCATGTTTTCCGTGCTTAGAACTGTCTCTGCACAAAGTGTCATTTCTGAAAGAAAAAAAGTCATTTAAAACCAGACTTGCAGTTATAATGAGTTGTCGACCCCAGGCAATTCAGAGAGAATTCATTGTTACCAGATGGTCACCAGTCATCTCTATGACCGTTGGAGGCATGGGCGAAACATTATGATGTCACACCCAGGTTCCCGGATGTATACAAAGCCACGATCGTGGTTGTCAACGTGAGATCAGTGAACTTTTTGTCTTATTGACCCCACATCTCTCCATAAAGAGGACCTGTCCAAATAGATTCCTATTACAAGAGATGTTTACATTCCTTGTAATAGGAATAAATGGATCAAAAATATTAAAATGTTAAAAAAAAGTGTAAAAATAAAAAAAATTAAGTAAAATAAAAAATGTAATAAAAAAATAATTAAAACGCCCCTGTCCCAGGTAGCTTGCGTTAAGAAGCGAACACACATATAAGTCCTGCCTACATATGTCAACGCCATTCAAACCACACATGTGAGGTATTGCTGCATGCGTTAAAGCGTGAGCAGCAATTCTAGCACTAGACCTCCTCTATAACTATAAACTGGTAACCTGTAAAAAAAATGAAAGCGTCGACTATGGAGATTTTTAAGTACCGAAGTTTGGTGCCATTCCATCAGTGTGCACAATTTTTTTTTTATCCACAAAGATTTTATTAGGACATAAATGGTGACAACAGAACAAGTCAAACAGTTCCATCAACAGATGATACAAGAGTATATACGAGGATCTATAGCTTAATGTGTACAATAGGGGCATAGGCAGAGATCACACAGGAACAGCCTTAAGCAAATAGCAATCTTACATTCATTGGCAATATATAAATTCCAGGTGTAATTCCTAGTAGAGATGTACGTCAAAGAAATCTACTAGTGACCCACCAATATAGACGACGTACAAGGTTTGTACATCCTCCTGTTAGCCCAGATCTCTTGTCAGCCTAACCCAGACCCTTATCTGTCTCATGGGTCCTCCCATATGGAAGAGGATGAGTGAGGGAGTGGGCTCGAGATCACCCCGTCCTCCAAGCCCTCCATCATTGATTAGAAAGAGGCCATAAAGAAAAAGGCCACAGGAAAAAAGAGAGAGAAGAGGAGGGAGAAGCAAGAAGGAAAAAAAAAAAAAAAAAGGGGGGGTGGGGAAGGGGTATCAACTCATAACCTAATGGGGGGTTAAATGGAAAGGCCCACCACCCCCGCCATCTACAGTCCATTGAAAGATACACAGGTCAATGGTATTAAAGAAAAGCGGACACCAGTCAGGTATTTTCGCTGAATCCTGATCAAATCTAATTCTGTGTAAGAGCTTGGTAATCAGCTGTGTTTGGGAATTCACACCACTCACTCCAGACTACAGTGAACTTCGGAATGTCATCTTGAGCAGTACATATCAGCTCCTCCATCGCTGCAATCTGGTTCACACACGCCACTTATTCTTTTACAGTCGGTGGTATTCTAGCTCTCCAGTGAACAGGAACACATAGTCTGGCAACATTAACCATATGTATCGCTACAGAATTTTTGAAAGATGAAGCAGATATTGTGCTGATGAAAACTCCAGGGGTAGCGCAGAGACCGTCCGTTGTCACATCATGTACTTTCTGCCAATACGGTTGAATTAGTGGACACTCCCACCAAACATGGAGGAATGTGCCTAGAGCTCGTCCACACCTCCAGCATTGGTCTGATACTGTAGGGCAGAATTTGTGTACCACATCAGCACAATTTTAAAGCATGACATGTTCGGTATCGATTTTACTAGGCGTAACTTAATCTTTCACATTATACCAAAAAATTGGGCTAACTTTACAGTTTTGTCATTTTTTTTAATTCATGAAACCGTTTGTTTGTTTTTTAAAGTGATAAATAAAGGGAATCTTTTTCCAGAGTTTAGTAAATTTAGCAAAGCTCTGTGGACTTCAATCATCCAAATATTGTGCAAGCAAAAATGCTGTTCTTATTTATTTGTCTTGCAAATATGACTGGGTACTCTTTGCAAAGTGAAATTGCACTATATTCACTAAGCTCTAGTTAAGATTCCCTTGCAAAGCAGCTATTTGTCTTTAGTAAATCAATTCCATTGTTTCATTCAGCTTGTGGCAAGGAAAACTGATTTACAAAGTGCTGTGAGCCACTAGATGTGTCTAAAAGGGAGTCAGTTAACTTCTTTCCATCATATCCTTGGTAGCACGAAAAAACATATTGCATAAATAGATCTATGCAGAACCCTACAATATCTATTTGTTTTTAGACAAGCTATCTTATGTTTTTTGTATGGAATATATGGAGGCCTCCTTGCATAACAAATCACAGGTCCAAAAACTATTTGATGTCTGGGAATCTTTTATTAACACTTTTCCTGTTGTTACCCAACAGTCTATTGTATAATGTTTTCAATACATCTCATGGTATCAATCCAGACTATTAATCAGCGACCCTCCAAGTGATGTCCTACCTTCTACTGATTCATGTCACACGTCACAAATGACTGCCAACTATTACCGACCGCCGCCCATCCAAATGTTCTGTAATGTATACCCTTACACTCAGTACTCCTATTTCATCTTCAAAGTATACTACAAAACTGTACATTGTCATTTCTATATTGCCTTACTGGCTAAATGTTGCGGCCACTCTCTTTGTTACCCCTATTCCCATTATAATAATAAACATAAAAAAATGGGAGTGAGGCTTCGTACACACAACCGTTTTCCTCGACAGAATCCATCAAGAAACTTGGTGGCAGAGCTTTTTTGCAGAGGAAAACGGTTGTGTGTATGTTTTTCTTTGAGAAAACTGTTGTGGAACTCGTCGAGAAAAAAATAGAACAAGTTCTCTTTTTCCTCGTTGGGAGTCTCAATTTCCTTGTCGTGTTTCTCGTAGGGCTGGTTTACAACGACAAAAACCTTTGTGTGAATGCTTAGAAACCCGCGCATGCTCAAAATAAAGTATGAGATGGGAGCGCACCTTCGGTAAAAGTAGGGTTTGTAATGGAGCTAGCACATTCGCACGCTGTAACAGACTGAAAAGCGCGAATCGTCTCTCACCAAACTTTTACTTAACACGCAGTAACATGAGATTAGCAAAAGCAGCCCCAGGGGTGGCGCCAGTGGAATCAAACTTCCCCTTTATAGTGCCGTCATACGTGTTGTACGTCACCGCGTTTGAGAACAACGAGATTTTGTCTTGACAGTGTGTACGTAAAGAAAGCTTGTCAAGATTCTCGACAAGCCTGACAAGGGACTAGTCGAGGAAAACGATGTTTCATTTACATGTGTACAAGGCCTCAGTTGTGGTCATCATTCAAGACTGGTACCATATGCAGTCCAGTAAGCCAGGAAAGTACTGTGCACCAGTTGGCATGCAAAACAATTGCCCGGGGGTCCTCTTTCTTTTTGGAGGGGCTTATAAACTGTCAATAGGAGATTGTCACATTTGTACTTTTGAGTACAAAAGTGAAGTTGTCATAAAAGCAATTAAAATGAGAACAGTAATAATCCTTAGCACAATAACAATTACACTACGGAAAAACCAAAGCAAATAGGAATACAACTGTCGGGTAAAACCTGCTCTGAAATTTGTTGGAGAGAACAGTACAAGGTGGAAACAAATAATTTCACCTCAGAAGGAACTCTGTAGCCCCATGATATCGTTATCATCAGAGCGGGCCATTACTGGCTTATCACACTTGAACAAATGATAAACTCACTTCCAAAGGTGAGAAGGAGATCAGTTTACAGAAGAAGTCCCAGCAAACAAATCCACTTCAAAGTACCGTAAATGCCAGCTCCTTCCAAGAACCAAATTACAGTTCCTAAGTGCCAGTCTCGCTGATGAGTGTTTGCTGTAGGCCTGGTGACAGACCATTCTATAATAATGAAATGTAACCTTCCAGTTAGTATGGTGAACAAACTTTTAGCTCTGCAGAGAATACTAGCGACAAAAGTTGGCCCCCTCCTGAAGAACTTTTCATTTTAAATTGCCAAACTGCAGTTTTACATTGTTTCTGGGCAGAGTTGGTCATTTTGGTTGTACTCTTTAACCGCTTAAGGACTGTCCCATGTACATTTACTGTGGCAGGGTGGCCCTTGAGAGCAAAATCACCTAGCTGTACATGATTCCTTCTTCAGGGTCTGGGGCACATGCACAGGATCACAGCGGGAGCCAATCAGCGGGTCTGGCAGACGCAATGTCTGCTGGAAACCCTAGGATCATTCGTAGAGAGGCAAAGCGGCGGTCTGCCTATGTCAACAAGGCAGACCACTGTTCTGCTAGTAAGAAAGACAGATATCTTGTGTTTCTGCTAAGCAGGAACATGGATCTCTGTCTTTCTTCAGTTAAGCATATCCTCCCGCACTCAAAGGGAATACAGTTAACCCTTTGATTGCCCCTGATGTTAACCCCTTCCCTGCCAGTGTAATTTATACAGTGACAGTGCATTGTTGTTAGCACTGATCACTGTATTGGTGTCATTGGTCCCCAAAAGTGTCACTTGGTGTCAGATTTGTCCGACGCAGTGTCGCAGTCCTACTAAACTGATTGCTGCCATTACTGGTAAAAACATAAAAATAAAAAATAAAGTCCATAAATCTATCCGATAGTTTGTAGACGCTATAACCAATCAATACACGAGTATTGGGATGTTTTAGTACATATTGGCCTAAATTGATAAAGAAATTCGATTTTTTACATATTTTTATCGGATGTGTTTTATAACAGAGTAAAAAATATTGTTGTTTTTTTTTGTTTTTGTTTTTCAAAATAGCTGGTTGTTTGTCTACAAAGCAAAAAAATAAAAAAACCGCAGAGATGATCAAATACCACCAAAAAATTGGTGGTAAAAGAAGGATATGAATTGTATTAGGGTACAGTGTTACTCACCCATGCAATTGTCAGTAAAAGCAACGCAGTGCAGTATCGCAAACAATGGCCTGGTCGTGAAAGGGGTAAAACCTGTGCATTAGGGCTTGTTCACACTAAGAGTTGGGGGGCTGCAGCTCAGCCCTAGTTTTACCAGCCCCCCTTTAGCTGATCCTTTATGCAGGAAAACGTGTGCCACTAAAACCATGCCTATATGATAAGTACAATTCTTACTAGTGTGAGCAGGAAGCCCAAAACCTCTTGCCCATGGATGTAATAATTTACTGATATTTAGGATGTTTTGGCAGAGACTGGCAGAAAGATCCTAAATAAAAAGCTGTTCTGGCTGACTAACCCCCAGCCAGAACGGCTTGGATGATGGGGGGAAGCTTACTGAGGAGAAACAGGAAGTGAGAAATTCAGACAAAGAAAAAAAACATTTAGAAGGGAAATCGAAGGAAAGGGTAAGTGAAACAACAATGCACTAGCTTAAAGGAACCTATTTAGAAAAAAAAAAAAAACCTTTACAACCCCTTTAATACACTTAAATTGTAAAATGTTCTATTTTTTATAGCTCTGAACCATCACTGCATTACAGATCCTCACACAGTTTTTTGCATTTTCCTATAGACATCTATGCACCTGTGTTTAGATCTATATAAAATGTACACGTTTCTTGACCCATTCCCTACTAGCAATATCTTATGGCTGAGTCCTCCAGACCGTAGAAAATTGAAGAACCCAATCTCTAAACACTCTTTGTCACTATGGGATAGGTACACGGCTTGCAATCCCTACATATCCCGTTTCTTTCCTTTAATAAAAACCCAACCTTTTATCCAGCATGGATATTTCCGAGAACTTTTAAGACTTGGACTAAGGCTGGTATTATGTGTTTATATCACATAGCATTAACAACTACAATTCAACCTTTTCCAGAACTATGTGAGACTTTTGGCCTCTCCACTACAGACATTTTCAGGTACCTACAAATCAAGAACTTTTATGGTCCTTTCCTCAATCTTAGTGATAATTTACATAATATTACCCAATTTGAAAGGATATGCCTCAAAGATCCACATGCCAAAGGTCGAACTTCAACAGTTTTATTCCCAACGGATTACTAAATCCAATACTATCTTACCCTCTTATATTGCTAAATGGGAATCGGATCTAGATTGTAAAATCGACAACGAAACCTGGACAAGCATATGGTCTAACACTAGCTCTTCATCTATAAATGTGTTGGTAATGGATACGTCATATAAAGTGCTTTTCCGCTGGTACCTGGTTCCCACCAGATTAGCCAAATTTTCAGTGAACTACTCAGATCTCTGTTTCAGTGGTTGTCCAGACAAAGGAACATATATCCACATCTGGTGGCAATTTTATGCCCACTTGTACGGAAATTCTGGGAAGGGATTTTCAGGATCGCTTCTAAAATTTTTGACTGTACCAGATCCAAGGGCGGCCCTACTTAAAGCGGATGTCCCCCTGAAAAAAAACTAAAAGCCAGCAACTAAAAATACTGCAGCTGCTGACTTTTAATATCAGCACGCTTACCTGTCCTGTCCCCGCCATCCTCGGTGAGGGAACCAGGAAGTGAAGCGTTGACTGGCTCCCGCTGTGTTCTGGGAGCCATTTCCCAGAACACAAGAGGGGGGGATCTGACGTCCTGCCCGCAGTCTAACCGGCAGACTGTGTGACTGGAAGTGGGTGCAAAAACCTGTCATTAGACAGGTATCTGCACCCCCCTCCCCCTAAAAGGTGTCGAATGTGACACCGGAGGGGGGAGGGTTTCAACGAGCGGGAGTGGAGGTGGAGGGTGGAGCTCCGCTTTAACATTAAACCAGAATCCCTTTCTCAGAATCATCATAAGTTATTTATTTTGTTTATGATAGCTGCGAAGCAGGTAATAGCTAGGTCATGGAAATCACCTGTAGTACTGTTGCCAGAAGCCGAAAAAGAGAATGAATCATTAATTTATACATGTGTAGCGCTACCCCATTCAGCAGCCGCTGAGTGTAAGTGGGATTGGTGTGTTGTGTTACCTGGCAGGTGTCTAGGTCTGATACTTGTGAGTTGAGGAGAAGAGAGCGAATGTCCAGATCTTAGTTGGATTTTCTTCAATGCTTTTTTCCAAGGCCCTTCATCAACATAGTATAGGATAGGAAAGGTTGATGAGGAGAGAGAGAGAGTATCAGTCCTTGGATATTGAATAATGAGAGAGCATCTTACTCTCAGTAGTAATGAACTCAGTTTGTCGCCACTCTAGTTGGAGTGGGTAACGTGCTCCCGGACAAGTCTCTGCCACAGGCCTGGCAGCCAGAACGCCACTTGCAAGTGCTGGGAGGACCAGGCCTCTGCCACAGGGCTGGCTCGGGCCTCTGCCACAGGCCTAGTAGTTGAATGAGCATGAAATTGAAGTAAGCGAGTCCTCCCAATAAATTTAGTTAGAGTCACTGGCTCCATGATGGTTCGTTCAAGCCCTATTGGATTACCTGCCTCCGAGGTCTCCTCAAGCCGATCCCCCACCATGCTTCCAGCCTGGGATCCTTCGAGAAAAGGTTGGAGACCTTGGACCGTATACTATACGCCAGATACTTTTGACTCAAGAGTTCTCATGTCATGGTATTGATGCCTTTTTATTGATACTAGTGAAATAAAATATGTCGAATCTACCTAGAAATGTCACATCCCTCCCCCGTCCCTCCATTAGTTCCCAGTTTTTTTATTAGTAATTATTTTTATTATTTTTTAAATATTATTTTTCTAGAACATTATCTTTCTAGAATCCTAATACATTTTAACTCACTTGGTTATACATTACAGTATATGTTGTTTTTTTTTTAGATAGGATTGAATTGACAATTTTGGTTATATTAGACCAGGGCTCTTCAAACATCCTAAACAAAGGGCCGGTTTATTGTCCTTCAGACTCTTGGAGGGCCGGACTTTGGCCAGCAGGAGTGGACATTTTCCTGGCATCAGTGGGAGTAAACATCTGGTATTAGGGGAGGGATAGTGACCCATTGCTGGTATCATAGGGATGAATAGTGCCCCTTTATTGGGAGAAATGGTGCTTCATTATCTGTGTCAGATGGCAGAATAGGGTCTTGTATCAGTGGGAGGTATTGTGCTCCAAGGGCCGGATAAAGGCAAGCAAAGGGCCGCACCTGTATTAGACCATATCTTCATATCAATTGACCCATGTTATTCATAGTTATTTGAAGTACCAATTCACCTTTCCCTTTTTGTCTCAACTATTAATTACATATAGGTAGACTATAATGCCTCTAAATAATATATGGTGTACCACTAGTCTCCTTCCCTCTTATTTCTATAGTATAATACTTCAACTCCTATAAAAGTACAATTATTATTGCATTAATTTGTATTTCAATGATATATCTCATTTTTATTTGATGTCATCTGTTATACTGTAACTGTTATCTGTTATTCTAAAATAAAACATTTTATGACAAAAATGTACACGTTTCAATTAAAGTGTTTTTTTCACCTGTGTTCAAGAGGCCTTATTCTGCAGAATGTACAACAGTAATGGTTATGTTTGGCCTCCTGACCTCATGAGCTTACATACAACTGTCCTATCTACAAATTAATGGGTTTATAAGAAGTGAGTTTTATTGCCCACATAAAGAAATAAATCATAAAATTCAAGCATTTTAGGAGCTGGTTATAGCACAGACGTAAATGCACCTTTTATATCCACACAGCCAATGTCTAACTGGGAAAAACGCAGCCATTTGTTATGCTTCATTACCTGCCTGAACGACCTCCACTATAACTGGAACATAACAAATAAGACAGAGCAGCCTGGCCTTGTGAAGCACGTTTTGCTGAAAAAGTATGCCTTGTGTTCATTTCCTGTCAGTCAGTAGAATTGTACGTCTATATATATTTATGGTGTTATCCAAATAAATGGTAGAAAGTGCTTTATGAGTAAGTGTTTTCTTTGTAACACCCGATTACCCTATCTGTATAGGACCTGCCAGGTGACATTTGGAAACAGAAGAGTATTGACTATTTCTTTGTGGGAAAAAAATAGATCTACTTTATCTTGCCTGAAGCGAAATGAGATCAAAAAAACGTTTCATTATTCAAATATAGGAGCAGAAACTAAGAATGTACTAATGTGCTCTCTTGATTTAATATTTTATTATCATGTATTACCTGAATATGGATGGTTGATTAAATTATGTTCTGGGGGTATCACTTTCAACACTCAAGGCGATCCCTTTAATGCCTCCAGTACATCCACTTATAACAAATCTACCATAGTGTACAGTAATTTATTAGCAATCATAAAGATTAAAGTTGCTCTTATAACTTTATAAAAATTAGGTGCATATGACTGTAAACAAGTAGGAATTGCCGCCGCTCATGCAACGCGCATTCCACCGAAACCGGAAGTGACGTAACAGAAGTCCTACCCTACCTCTTCAGACATATCCGATGAAAACGGTCCATCAGACCTGTTTCATCTGACATTTCTGATCGTATGTACGCGACCTTAAGTGTTTTGCCATCAATGTGCAAGGTCTTTAGAAGCAGGAGACCTGAGGATGCTGCAAACTGATGGCGAAACACGCAGAGCAGGACTTATGTTAGGTCACTTCTGGTTTCGGTGGAACGCACACTGGGTGAACAGGCAGCGTTTCCTACTTCTTTACATTCATATGCACACCATTTTTAGAAAATTGTAAGTGCAATTTTAATCTCCATGGTTGCTAATAAATGGTTTTACGCTATTGGAGATTTCTCCTTTCTGCTCTTTTAACATCATTATTATGAGGTTATAAGTGGATCCACTGGACGCATTAGTGGGATCGGCTCGAGTGTTTAAAATTATACCTGCAGAAAATATCAGTCGGTTGGATGATGATGCCTGTTCCTTCCTATGCTTGATGCATTAGTGTATGCTTACACCAGCAAGCGCTTTTTATGACTCTGGTGTACCCCATTAGAGTCGATTTGATCTGGTGAGTGTGGAGTGTTTTTGCACAGGAGCACAGTGGAGAAGAGCACCATTTAAATGTTCATTTATACATTTTTTCACAGGGGTCAATTAAGGACACAGCAAGCAAGAATGTATTATAAATTTTAATGGACTATTACTTTTTTTGGACTTTATTAAGTGCAAGCGCTGTTTGTTTGAGTATAATTATTTGTTTTGACACTATTTGGTGTTTGAAATGCTGTTGCATGTTATATATTTTATTTTATATAATGGTTAATACACGGGTGTCACACTGAATAATAAAGTACAGTAAAACCTTGGTTTGCGAGCATAATTTGTTCCAGAAACATGCTTGTAATCCAAAGCACTTGTATATCTAAGCATTTTTTTTTACAGGGTATAAAAGAGAAGCGAGGCACCTCTAATGCCCCGTACACACGATCGGTTCATCCGATGAAAACGGTCTGATGGATTTTTTCATCAGATATCCGATGAAGCTGACTTTCATCAGTCTTGCCTACACACCATCAGTTAAAAAAAAACGATTGTGTCAGAACGCAGTGACGTAAAACACAACGACGTGCTGAAAAAAATGAAGTTCAATGCTTCCAAGCATGCGTGGATTTGATTCTGAGCATGCGTACATATTTAACCGATGGACGTGCCCACAGACAATCTTTTTTTTCTATCGGTTTTTTAACAATCAGATAATTTTAAAACAAGTTCCTAGTTTTTTTCACCAATGGATAAAAAACCAATGGGGCCCACACACGATCGGTTCGTCTGATGAAATAGGTCCATCAGACCGTTTTCATCAGACGAACCAATCGTATGTACGCGGCATAAGTGTAGCAATAAGTTGCTAAATGTTGTACCTTCATTAAATGTAACAATATTGCTACACTTTTTTATACTCAGTTGTGACATGACGCTACTCTTATATCAAGACATCGCTTGTATATCAAGGCAACATTTATTAAAACATTTTGCTTGTCTTGCAAAACGCTCTCAAGCCAAGTTACTCTCAATGCAGGTTTTACTGTATGTTATAGCTGTTCTTGTTAGCTGTATTGCCTCTAGTGTGCTACTAGAATAGTGCAGGCAAATGCATTGGCTCATGGTAAAATGAGTCTTGAATCTGGGTCAAGGCAGGCTGGATGACTCATACAGGCAGCTCTCTGGTGCTTCCCCTATTCTGGAAATTAGGAGAAACTTCTAGAAGTTAGTGGGTGGAGGACAGGAGGGTTCATTTGCATACTTAGGGGAACTTGACCAATTGTCAGACAGTGGGCATGGCCTGGCGGCTGAGCCGGCCCTTAAATATGGATAAGTCAGAAGCCAGGAGTTGGGTGGAAGATGGATTGCTAAGGAAACTGTTGGTGGCCCTGCCTTTGTGATGATCCTGACAGCAGTGCAGTTTGAAATAAATCTTACCTAAGAAGCAATGGGAGCAAGGAGGACAGTGTGAGTACATCAGCACAGACAGGGACTTACAAAGGGAAATACTGCCACATGTAGCAAGCCTTTCTGGAAGACAGCATTGTGCTTAAATCTTTCCTTTCCCTTGCCCTGGGAGATCTTCGGTAGCAGCATTGGTGGGCTGGTGAAGAGGTGGTCAGGTGGGCTGGTAGTTTCTGCAGTCAGTAGAACTGGGATCAGTGTCTACAGTGGAGATATTTATGTATGCAACCTACAACACTGTGCTACTGCTAAGGGACTCAAGAGTTCCTAGTTCTTAAAGAGTTTTATTATTATTATTAGTGTCAGTAAACCTGCCCTTTGTCTATCCCCCATTTTGTAGCTATAACTTTTGCGCAAACCAATCAATATACACTTATTGCGATTTTTTATCAAAAATATGTAGAAGAATACATATTGGCCTCAACTGATGAAGATTTTTTTTTTAAATCTTGGGGTATTTATTATAGCAAAAAAAATTAAAAATATAAGGATTTTTTTTCAAAATTGTTGCTTTTTTTGTTCATAGTGCAAAAAACAAAAAACGCAGAGGTAATCAAATACCACCAAAATAAAGCTCTATTTTGTGGGGAAAAAAAGACATACATTTTGCTTGGGAACAACATCACACAACTGCGCAATTGTCAGTTAAAATAACACAGTGCCGTATCGAAAAAATGGCCTGGTCATTAAGGGGCAAATCCTTACGGTCACTCAAGTGGTTATAAAGGTTTTTTATCTCATTGCATTCTATGCATTAGGATAAAAATAATTCTGTGTGCAGCAGCCCTACTTAGCCCCCCTAATATATACCTGAGCCCCATCTCGATCCAGCGATGTTGCATGAGAGACTTAGCTGTCTAGGACTCTCCCTCCTCATTGGCTAATACAGCAGTGAAGCTCCACTGGCTCCTGCTGCTGTCAATCAAAGTCAGTGAGCAAATGAGGAGAGCGAGAGGGCGGGGCCGGGCTGCAGCTCCATGTCTGAATGAACACACAAAGCTTTGGCTCAGGTGCCCCCATAGCAAGCTGCTTGCTGTGGGGGCAGGAGGGAGGGGCCAGGAGCACCGAAGAGGTACCAGAGAAGAGGAGGATCCACTGCACCAGTGCAGGTACGTACTACATGTTTGTTATTTTTAACAAAACCAAAAAACAAGACTTTAATAACGGTATTTAAGTTAAGCATCCCATATATCCCTTCACCCCATCCAAGTTGTTACCCCTAATAAAACATAAAAACAAAACCAAGAAACTGACTTCCTGTGTTTGGATGCAAGCGCAGACTGCATGTTGCCTGGCTGTGCAAGAGTAGGAGAGCCAGTTACCAGCAGCCCCTACGGGGGAAGTTCTACAGAGAATAATACCCAAAGAAACTAGGATACGCCACAAAGGACTTGTCAAGTTAAATCCTAATCTGGTGTGTAGAATGCTGAATGTAATCAGTAATTTCAAGCGACTTGATTTGTAACATTTTGGTTAAAAAAAAAGGTGAGGTTTAATGACCATGAATTTTGGAGCTTCTGAAACCTAATGTACACATACAACGGAATTACTTACATCAATAGTTTTTATTGAAAATGTTCAGGTATACAAGGAACAGGAACAGATTTAGAAAAACAAAATAAAAATAAAAATAAAAGGCGATAAAGTGCACAGTATCAATAACAAAGGTGCAGCATATGTGTAGTAATTTACCCATTTAAACTTGGTTAGGCCAAATCGACCAACAATCGTCAAACTTATCACATTTCAAAGCATTAATAGCCAGCAGACGTTCAAACGTATAATTTCTCTGCACCGCTGTCTCAACGTCAGAGATGTTTATAGCCTTATTTGATTTCCAGTGTCTCAAGATCAGTGAGCGGGATTCTAGGAGTATGTGCGTTACCACTGGCCTAGCGTTATGCGGGAATTTTTCTATATTTAAGTGAAGGATCGCTAAGGCAGGGTCAGGGGCAGTGATCAACCCGGTCAAAGAGGAGATAAACTGGAACACCCAGTTCCAAAGGCTTTTAACATTTGGGCAGAGCCAGAGCATGTGCAGTAAGTTTCCTATCTGACCGCAGCCTCTCCAGCAGTTAGGTGTTAGTTCTGCGAAATACGAGGCTAGTCTTAAGGGGGTATAGTGCCATCTATTAGCTAACTTGATCCCCAGTTCCCAGTGTTTGACACAGTGGGAAGCCTTATGGATTTCTTTGAACGCGCACTTCCACTGAACGTCAGAGAAGGAAGCGCCAAGGTCAGATTCCCATTTTGTCATGGCGGTGGTCTTAGAAAACTTTAACTTGTCTTGGAGTGTGTTGTAGAAGGAGATACACTTCCTGTCACCTTTATCCGTGAAGTAAAAATTCGAGACTGTGCTCGGTAGGGTGATAGTGGGCGGGGCCATGTGCTTCAGGCAGTGGGTTATCTGCAGGCATTTATACAGTTTATCTCTCAGTAGGTGATATTGGGACATGAATTGGTAGGCTGTTTTATAGCCAGATTCCCCATATAAGTCAGAGAGAGAGGTTACCCCCCTGTCAGTCAGATCTCCTACTCTCATCATTGGAATCTTAGATTCCAGAAGCACTAAGGGGAGTTTGTAGTCAACGTTATGCTCAGCGTTGTGCTGTTGGTCTAGGAGGAATCTCCAGGCCTTCATAGAGGCCCGCATTGGAGGCGAAAGCATGGTTAGATCCCATCTATCCCACCTGTCTCCCAAAAGCAATAGTGTCAGGTCAGAGGTCGGTGCTATATCCGCTTCAATTTCCACCCAAAGCTGTATTTCGGTAGTTGCGACCCAATTTTTCAGTTGGTCCAAGCGCGCCGCCCAGAGGTAGTCGTATAAGTCAACTAGGCCTGCCCCCCCTATTCGTTTATGCGAAACAAGGTTGTTGCGAGAACACCTAGCTTTCTTGCCGTTCCATATATATTTCCACCCTAGGTCCGCCAATGTTTTGATGTAATGAAAGGGTATATGGACTGACAGAGTGCGAAATACATATCATATTTGGGGTAGTATCAGCATTTTATATGCCGATATCCTCCCCATCCATGACAGTTCCTTCTTTGCCATATCCCTAATCTGGGCCTCGAGCTTGGCGATCAGTGGGGGCATATTGGCTTTAGGGATATTAGATACCTGACCCGTAAGCACAATACCCAGATACGTGATACCTGTCGTGCTCCATGTGTATGGCAGTTGGGATTGTAGGGCGTTCTTAGTATGAGAAGCTACTCCTAGGTCCAGAATGAGAGATTTAGTAAAATTGACTTTATAGTAGGAAGCCTCTCCGAAAGACGTGAGTAGTGCATGTGCTTCTCTTAGTGACACTAGCGGGTCAGTTAGGAGCAGAATCACATCGTCTGCAAACAAATTTATAGTGTGAGTTCTATCGCCAAACTGGAAGCCCAAGATCGAGGGATGTGTGCGGACCGCCTTGGCCAGCGGCTCAATTATCAGGTTAAAGATAGTGGGGGACAGGGGGCATCCCTGTCTGGTCCCATTCGTGATGTCAAAGGGGTTTGACAAGAAGCCTCCAGAGAATACTTGTGCCGATGGTGCAGAATAGAGGGCCAGAACAGCATTAAGAATGTTACCAGCAAACCCAAACTTAACTAAAACATTTTTCATATAGGTCCAATGGACCCTATCGAACGCCTTCTCTGCGTCAATTGAGAGCAACAGAGAAGGCGTTCGAGTTTTCTCGGCCTGGTAAATCACATTGATAATTCTACGGGTTGCATCGGAAGTTTGTCTTCCCCTAACGAAACCCATCTGGTCGCGTTGTATAAGAGCAGGAATGAAAGTGGACAACCTCTTGGCCAGTAGCTTAGCAAATATTTTAGTATCTGTGTTGAGCAGGGATATGGGCCTAAAGTTCACTGGGGTATTAGGGTCCTTGCCTGGTTTTGGTAGCGTAACTATGTGGGCTTTAAGCATCTCGCGGGGCAAAGTGGCAGTGTCCGCAGCTTTATTAAAAACACTAGTTAAGTGGGGTGCTAGAATACCACTGAACTGTTTGAAGTATTCATTAGAAAAGCCATCGGAGCCAGGTGATTTGCCTGTGGGGAGGGAGCGAATTATATTTTCTATCTCTCGAGGTTGGATGGGAGAATTAAGGATCTCGAGCTGCTCCTCAGTCAGGGATGGGAGGTGTACTTTATTCAGAAACGATTGAATAGAATCAACAGTTGGTTGAGGCGTACCAGGGTCTTTGTGTAGGTTGTATAAGGAACTGTAGTACTCTGCAAATTGGTTCACAATGTCTTGGGGGTTAATAATTTTGTGCGCTAACGTGGGATGCCTCAGAAATGCTATCCTGGATTTGGTGCGGGCAGCCTTAAGTCTGTTGGCTAGATATTTGCCTGCTCTGTTGGCATTAGAGTAATAGTGTAGTTTAAGGCGGCTGAGGTGTTTATCGTATTGTTGCGACATTATGTCCCTGAGGTGTTCTCTATGTTTCTGGAGTTGTTTAGTTACGGACTCTGAGGGTGATTTCTTATTTAGGGATTCTAACTCCCTCAATTTAGAGAGAGCTTCGTTATACTGTTGTGTTTTCCTCTTCTTTTCCCTAGCCCCTAGTTGAATTAGGACGCCTCGCATGAAGGCCTTGTGCGCATTCCAGAGCACACTTGGGTCCTCCACTGAGCCTGAGTTATCTAGAAAATAGTTATTGAGGAGCTGGGTCGTGTGACGTAGGCAATTTTGGTCCTGAAGTAGTCTAGTGTTACAGCGCCAGATGGGGGGTGAGAGGAAGACTCCCTTTTCAGCAATTGACATAGAGACAGCAGCATGGTCGGACCACATGATGTCATGAATTAACACTTTCTCAACACATTGCAACAACCATTTGTCCGTTAGGAACATATCTATGCGTGAATACGTGCCATGCCTGCCTGAGAAAAAGGTATAGTCCCTTTCGCTTGCGTTCAGGCAACGCCAGGCGTCAAACATCTCCTCGGCGTGGAGAGTGGGTTGTAATGCCGGAATGCCCTTGGACTTTCCGCCAGAGGTGTCCACTGCGGGGTCAGAGGTGATGTTAAGGTCTCCACAAATCACAAGGTTCCCGTATTGTATGGATTTGGCTTTAGCGATCACCTTGCGCAAGAAGCGTAGTTGGTGTGTATTGGGCGCGTACACTGTAACAATCGTGTAGGGCTTAGAGTTAATGTCTCCCGTGAGGATTATGTATCTACCTTTGTCGTCTGTAGTGACCTCCTTGAGTTGAAAAGCTAAAGAGTCCCTAATGGCTAGCAACACTCCACCAGTCTTGCTGCCCGGCGTGCATGCCAGGTACACGAAAGGGAAGTCCCTATGTGAGCAGTGGGGAGCCTTATGCAGCTGAAAATGTGTTTCCTGCACACATAGTATATCCGCTCCCTGCCGGTGGGCTTCAGACCATAGAGAAAACCGTTTCGCCGGGTGGTTTAGCCCCCGGGCGTTAATGGATAATATTTTAATAGTCATTGTGACGAGGTTATGAAAGGTTTTGTGAGGATCGTGTGCTGTTACTCACTGTGACCAAAGGGGGACGTCCACCATGCGGCAAGTAGGATTTTTTATGAAGGTAGGTGTGAACATCCACTGAAGCCGTAGGCCGGGGCTTGCAGGCGATACTGTGCAGAACAGAAAACTGAAAAAATGAAACAGAACAAAAAAAGAAAACGGCAAATGTCAACTCAACAGTATTAATAAGTGGATCCATAACTGATCCTCGTGCAGACGTAACTGCTACTTGGAGAAAGAGGGGTAATGAGAATATGCTAACTGCACTATCTCGACCCCGGAGATAACAAGTGGCGAAGGTGGATCAAGGGTTTGCGTTACCACCGGCTTTTTTCTTGGAAGAGCGCTTGTGGGAAACCACTTGCCAGTCGTCATGCAGCAGTTGTGGTCCAGCTGTAGCTGGTGAGTGGGCTGGGTGCTCCGGAAGTATGCCCCACTTGCGTAAAAACGAGAGCCCTTCGCCCAGGGTGGTCACCGTGGCGGTGGTCTCAGCATGGGTGATGGTGAGAGTGTCAGGGTATTTCCATTTGTGCAAGATGTTGTGGTTTCGTAGGGCCTTGGTGATGGTCAGCAGGTTGCGCCGTTTCTGTAGTGTGTGTCTGGATAGATCCGGCAGCATTCTAACTGAGGCGTATTGCTGGGGCATACCCCCTGGCTTGCGAGAGGCCTGTAAAAGTCTGTCCTTGATGTGGAAGAAATGGATTCTTAGTAGAGTGTCCCGGGGGACATCGTCGGGGAGGAACTGTGGTTTGGGGATCCTGTGGATCCTATCTATCAGGAGATCCTGAGCCGAGGCTTCTGGCAGTATGGAAGAAAAGAGGGCTTGGGCATATTGCTGGAGCTGTGAGGGAGGAACAGATTCAGGAATGCCCCTCAATTTGATATTGTTCCTCCTGGATCTGTCCTCGAGATCCGAGAGCTTGTCCTTTATCCATTCAATGTCCCTTCCATGCCCAGAGTGTGCCTCTACCATGGTGTTGTATGAGGTAGCGAAGTCCCCTAATTTGGATTCCACCTGTTGTACCCTTGTGCCCAGGGACTGTACTTCTTTCCTGCACTCATTTAGGCCAGAGATCATGTCAGCCTGCAGTGATGACCTCAGGGACAACAGCATCTCCTTGAGTGTGGTGTCTGAGATAGGCCTGTCGGCTGTGGGGAATTCTGCTATGGGATCCCTCCCCCGTGCTTGCCTGGCGTCAGTGGGAACATGGGGCCTGCTTACCTCCATGCCTTCGTCCTGTTGCGGCCTATGTGGCGAGTCCCTCCGCGGCTTTGATTTAACAGGGCTGCGGGTAGTGGGGCTGGGCGTCCCCGAGGAGGATCCGCTGGCAGCCAGGAGTTGGTGGTGGGAGCCGGGAGGCAGCCCGTGGAGGTCAGGCTGTGCTCCGAGCCTGTTCCCTGCTCGTGGTGTGCCGCCATGTTGGGCAGATCCGCGTCCCTGAGGGATGAGGAATCCGTCCATCTTCTGTGGCTGCTGGGGATGCTTGCGGTTCCTCGTCATCCCGGACGGTACTGTGGTGTTCCGTCTATCCGACGGATGTGTCAGGAGCCGCGGATGGAGCCGGTGATCGCTGTGGCTTGTGATTATCTCCGGCGGGCGAACGGAGCTCCTGGATTACACGTCCATCTTGGAGTCCAGCCGCCACGCCCCCCATACAACGGAATTACTGATGCTATGTCACAGTCAAGGGACACCAAAGCAGCAAACACTATACATGGGGACCACTTGGTTTAATCGCTGGGTATCAGTCTAAAGCCCCATACACACCATCGGATCTTTCATCGGACAAATCCGTGAATTTTTGTCCGAAGGGCGTTGGCCGTGAACTTGTTCTGCATACAGACGGTATAACCTTTTCAGCCAACATTCACGAAACTATGTGGTTTTTCTGCTCTTTAGTACCACCCTTTGGGCAACTTCTGCTAATGTTGTCTGAAGGTTAGCATTGGTTTAGAGCATGCGTGTTTGTACTTTGGATTTTAGTCCGTGTACACACGATCAGATAATCCAACGGGACACATTTGTTGTCGGACAATTTGAGAGCATGACCATCCAACATTTGTTGTCGGAAATTCCGACAATTCCGATGGAGCATACAGACGGTCAATTACCCGACAAAACACATCCATCGGAATATCCGATCATGTATACGGACCTTAGTAAACACTGATGCAGAGCATTGGTTTTCAAACTGTGAGGCTGGCCCCTTAAGAAATACAGACACTGCAGATTTAAACACAAGACTGCTCATGTGGTTTGGCAGACCCTCCCAGGTACAAGTCAGTTTGAGAAAGAACATGGTAAAACCAACAAGGGAGGGGTTTGAATCTGACAAAAAATTGGTCCCTTTCACACTTATGCAACTTGGGACTGCAAAGTCGCATGACAAGTCATACCCCATGATTTCCAAAGTACCATTCATAGCTGTGCAACTTCAAGTCGCACTGACTTCAAAAGTAGTCCCTGTATTACTTTGGTCTGACTATGATGTGTGTTGAGGTCCATAGACCTTAAGCTTACACAGACATTCCCTGAAATTGCAGCAAAATGGCGGGTGTAAAATTGTGGCAAAATACAGCGACTTTCAAGTCACAGCAGTGTGAAAGGAGCCTAAAAAGATCATTCAATCTATAGAGTATAGTTCTCCTAAAGGGGATTGTTGTTTTGTTTTTTTGCAACAAAACTGCAGCTAAAGTATCAATCTTAGGTACTGCTGTGTAGCATTATAAAACTGTCAGTTGTTATTTAACCATGAAATGTTGCTAAACTGAAAGAATTCATTTGCCATGGCAGCCAACTTTTTTTTATTTATTTTTTATTTTTGTGCTGTGCTATTTGCAGCTTGCGGCTTCAAGGAAATGTGTTCATCTCCTAGATTCCTGGCCGACGTTACTAATATGTCCATCTGTCCTTGGCTATACAAAAATGTGAAATATTGAAAAGAAAATACATTTGATAAATTTAGAATACAGCCATTCACCAAAATGATCTTATGTCTAAATGACCAGCAGAAAGCCAGGTTGCACATAATACTACAGTTTAAATAACAAACATGTTATACTTACCTCCACTGTGCAGCTTGTTTTGCACAGAGTGTCCCCTAACCCTGTCTTCTGGGGTCCCTCGGCGGCTGTCTCAGCTCGAGCTCTCGAGCTCGCATGGTGGAAAGCTTTTGCGAGTGCGCTCCCGTGATACAGCGGCGGGCATAGCCGCCGACTGTATCACTCGGCCTCGCTCCCCAGGCGCACTGCGTCATCTGCTGTGATTGACAACAGGGCCAGCCAATGGCTGCGCTGCTATCGATCTGTCCAACCTAGCCAATCAACGGTCAGGCTGGGAACCGAAGAGGATCACATGGACGTGAGACTTTCGAGAGGTCAGGTAAGTAAAACGGGGGTTCGGGGGGGGGGGGGGGGGCGGTACCGTCGGATGTTTTTTCACCTTAATGCATAGGATGCATTAAGGTGAAAAAACATTTACCTTTACAACCCCTTTAATGACCTAGATGGAGCAGTGGTCTTGAAACTGCTCCTGGCCTCTGCTTGCCTTTATTCACCACTAGGGACACTTTGCTTCCCAATGATACACAATATATAACACCACTGATACCAATTTTCATACAAGTTAATATCATTTTCGGTTACATCATGTTATGCACCTTCATAGATCATTTGTCTGATTTTCTTATAGTGTGTACTAGGCTTGAGGCACTATTTCTCCCATTGACACCAATAATGGAGCACTATACCTCCCACTAGAACCAACTATTGGTCACTATACCTCCTACTGACACCTACAATGGGGCACTATACTGCCTACTGACACCAACTATGGGGCACTATTCCTCTCAGTGACACCAGTGATTGGGCACGTTTTTCCTCCCACTGACCCCAACGATGGGGCACTTTTCCTCCCACTGACAACGATGAGGCTCTTTTCCTCCCACTGACACCAACAATGGGGCACTTTTTCTCCCACTGACTCCAACAATGGGGCACTTTTTCTCCCACTGACACCAATGATTGTGCACTATACCCCCCCCCCCCAACTGACAAAAGTTGATGGAGCACTATTCCTCCTACTGACACTAAAGATGGGGCACTATTCCTCCCCCTAATACCAAAGACTGACGCCAGGACAATTTTACACCCGATTGGTGCAGAAGCCTTATATCCTTGATTGACAAGGAAATGTATGCAACATTTTTTTTTGAGAAGTTTAGACTTTTGTTTACTGTGCTGGAATCCTTTTTTAATTGTATTGTTCTGAGAACTTCCCTGCCCATGTGCATCCTACAGTACTGATGCTAGGTATAAACTGATCTGAGTGGCAGACATTTTTTTTTCTATCTCTTAGCCCACAAGTTGTAGCATGACCGGAAGCAGAAGTAATGAATAAAGTCTTCTGTGCTTTCTTTGTCACTGCGTAGAAACTTTCAGATTAGATCTTGATTGCCACCAGGCTGAGGTCTAAAAAATTAGCACCCCTCAGGCTGAACTCCAGATGGCAAAGACGGGAAGGACCTGTCACCATCTTACCATAGTTACTTGTGCCACCTGTGTCTGGAACCCCACCACATGTTATAGTACAGTAGGATACGCTGACTTCCTATTACATGCACATATTGTGCATGATATGAGCCACTGGTCATCAGCATGTTTTACTCAATTACTCAACTGGACACATGTCTGTAAAAGATTATTTTTATTGTGCAAAATAATAAATATTATTAAAAACAGAAAAATTAGCGACCCTCATTTGACACTTAGGCTCCATGCACACTGAAGCTGATAAACTGCAGTTTATTGGCGTTTTGGCTTTTTTTCTTTAAAGCCCATAAACTGAACTCTATGTTAGCCTATGTGCCCATGCACACCTGGGCGTTTTTCAGTGTTAATGAGCTTTGGAGTTTATTGGCTTTTTTCTGAACACCCAAAATTTGCGTTCAAAGTGTCGTTTTTGGTGGGAAGAAATGCTAAAAAAAAGGCAAAACGCAGAAAAAAACTAAAAAAACTCTCCAAATTTTTGGCGCCAAAGTTTTTTAGCTTTTTTTATCCATTAAAAAAAAAAAGTGTAAATAAAAGCGTAATAAAAGTGAAATAACCCTGAAAAACCTATTGCAAAAACGCTAAAAAACGTTGCAAAGGCTCTCTTAGCCTAAAGCTACTGTCGTTTGCGTTCAAAGTGTATAGCTTTTATTTTTTAGCAGCTTCAGTTTGCATGGCAGCCTTGCAGGCCCCTTTCACCTTATTTCACATGAGCGGACGAACGGTCCGCTAATTACAAGTCCGTTTACGGACTTGTAATGTGTCCCTACGGGAGCGGATCCGTTAGCGGATGATGCATCCGCTAACGTCTGCCTACGATCCGCGTCCGTCTGGATCCGTTTTGCGGACGGAAGAAAACCCTATTTTTCTTCCGTCCGGTGGATCGGATCGGATGCAAACAGACAGACGGTCCGTTTCCATCCGATTTCCCATAGGGGATAGCGGAGGAGAGACAGGGCGGTCCCTGCACAGTGTGCGGGGACCGCCCTGTCCACCGACAGCTGAGCGGGACCACCGCTCCGAAAAACGGACCGCTCCGTGTGAAAGAGGCCTTAAAGTTTACAGGTATCATCAATAAAAAAAAAACATGTTCAGTTGCTGTACTCATGCAGTGTTGTCCTCCAAAGACTAACCTGGTTACCAGTCCTCCGTCCTCCAAAGACTAACCTGGTTACCAGTCCTCCTCTTTTGGGTTGAATAAAGCCTGGTGTTATTTAAACAAACTTCCTGTAGATTCAGGGCATCATAGCCACCCCCACACTGGACTCCCAGGAGAATTCTAAAAAGAGTGCCCCTTTTACGATCAGCTTACCAGTTGATAAAGAACAGAGTGAAGAAGATATGTGACATCACTGCCTCTGCCAAACTCATCTATCTTACCAACCACTCAGTGTCTGCCTCCCCACTCTGCCAATCCCTCCACTGACTCTCGATTGCCCAGCAAATTCAAAATATTACCAACATACAAAGTCATTCACAACTTTGCCCCGAGCTACATCAACAATCTTGTCTCTGATATTACCCAAACTATCCTCTCCATTCCTCTCAAGACACCCTGTTCTACCTTGTCTCCTACTCCCTTGCGCATCTCCAGGACTTATCCAGAGCCTCTCTCATCCTCTGGAGTTCTCTACCTCAGCTTGACTGACTATCTCCTACTCTGGCTGCCTTTATGCGATCCCTGAAAATCCACCTTTTCAGGAAAGTCTATCACACCTTCAATGAACTGATCTTTTATCACTTCCATCAGCTCATCCCCCACATTTATAACCCTTTGTACCACTTGCCCCACCCAATCAGATTGAACGCTTTTATGAGAAGGCCCCTCTTAACCTTTGTGTATTGCACTGCATTGTAATGGTACTGCTTCCATTTATATTGTTTTTTTGTTTTGTTTTTTCAAACTGTTTTATTCAGAGTAAGATGATGGTAAAACACCAAAGACACCAGGCAAAAAAAAGTATGTATATTGGTCTTATTTAAAAAAATGCAGTGTTGCTCAAATAGGGTGTGGGCAAACAGGAGAGCAACCCCAGACTTTAATTCATAGATAGGTCATTTGGCCAATAATAAATGTTTAAAGGGACATAGGAAAATTAAAAATCGGAAGACCTGAATTGTGTGGGTAAGGGTTCCAATCACTTCAGTTAAAACACAAGAAACACTGCACAGTAAAATCAACTGCTTGTTCCAAACCAGACACAGTAGGCTTTCTTATTAAAGTAATCAATTGGAACATCATTTCTAAAAATGTGATATTGATTTACTTCTCACATGTTGTTAAACTTAGACAATGGATTTTCAAATGGATACAAAATAGATTAAGATTCAAGCCTCATTATTTATTATTATATCCTGCGCACCTAATGGAAGTTGCAAGGCTTTTAACAGGATTTTGGGTATTACACAAAAAATGTATTCTACAAACTGGGAGAATAATTGATCAGCCTTTCAGGGGGGCCTTTACAGTATGTAGCAATATGGATAGGTCACCACCCCCTGTAGGCCTCTATAAAAGAATGCTAAAAAAAATCCTATCTCTGATAGCGACACTGCTTGGTGGAATGAATTGTAACCATCAATATAATTATAGATCTAATTTAAAAGGGGTGAAAGCAAGCATTGGCCACACTTAACTGCTTTATCCCCACGTATCTGCTGGGATGCTGATTGTTTAAGTTATAATCATTGGCCATCATTTGTATCCGACATGATTTACTGATCCTCGTTTGCTCCTGTGATGGAGGGTATATCTGTCCACTGCACATTTGCCATGCATTCACTCCAAACTTGTTGCAGTTCTTTTTGATTCAATCTAAATTACAATAATTTTCAGAGAACCTTCATTTGATTTTTCTTTATATGCAACTATAAAACAACACACATGTCACAGAAAATCATGAAAGTGAACCATTAAAACAATCACACAAAATCAAAAAATACAAAAATTCACTCTTAAAACATATTTTAGCTGACTCAAAGGCATGTATACCGGCATTGTGGAAAAATACCACTGTGCCAACCAGAGTCTTTGGGGAACAACACTGCATGAGTACAGCAGCTGAAAATGTTTTTTTTTTATTTGTTTAAGATGCTAGGAAATGATCCTTGCAGTTTTTTGCCCAAGTTGATAAACTGGTTTGAACATTGTTATTGTTACTACCTCTCCAATATATTACTGGTCAGGCTGATACAGCATGGTACCTGTAAACTGCCAATTGAGGGTCGCTAATTTTCTGTTTTTAATAATATTTATTATTTTGCACAATAAAAATAATGTTTTACAGACATTTGTTTAGTTTATTAATTGAGTAAAACATGCTGATGATCAGTGGCTCATAAAACATGCACAGTAGGTGCATGTAATAGGAAGTCAGCGTATCCTACTATAAAGCATGTGGTAGGGTCCCAGACACAGGTGGCACCACCTTCTGCTACAAATAACTAGAGTTAAAGCGGAGTTTCACCCTAAATATAAGATCTCCCATGCGCTTCAGCATACTGGCGTCAGCGCCAGTATGCTGGGTTTTTTTTTTTTTATAGCACACTTACTGTTTTATCGTAGAAATCCTTTTCTGTCCCCCGCGTTGGACGGCGCCAGTACAGCGCGTCACATCTTCCTAAGATACCCGATATGGACTCGGGTATTTCCGGCGCTATGCGGCGCCTGCGCACAGACCTAGGAGCTGACTGCGCAGGCGCCGTATTTCTCCGAGTCCTATTTCGGAGAAATACGGCGCCTGCGCAGTCAGCTCCTAGGTCTGTGCGCAGGCGCCGCATAGCGCCGGAAATACCCGAGTCCATATCGGGTATCTTAGGAAGATGTGACGCGCTGTACTGGCGCCGTCCACCACGGGGGACAGAAAAGGATTTCTACGATAAAACAGTAAGTGTGCTATAAAAAAAAAAAAAACCCAGCATACTGGCGCTGACGCCAGTATGCTGAAGCGCATGGGAGATCTTATATTTAGGGTGAAATACCGCTTTAAGCCCCACACACTCGGCCTGACTTTTTGACAACAAACTTCAAAATGAGCAAGTTTTTCAAAAAAATCCGATCGTGTGTACGCTCCATCGGACAAACTTTTTTGGTTTTCATCAGACAAAGGTTCACTCTGCAAACGGACAAACTTTTCTGCAACAAAAGTCCTACGGTGCAAAGTCCTATTGTGTGTACAGAAATGTGTACAGAAATCCATCGGACTTTAGTCCAAAGTACAAGCACGCATGCTCAGAACCAATGTTAAAATCAACCAACAATAGCAGAACTTGAACAAAAGGTGGCAGTAAAGAGCAGAAAAGAGCTGAAAAACCATGTGATTTGGGGAAAGTTTGTTAAAAAAAAGGCCTGCCATGTGTATGCATACCAAATACATTTTTTTTTTTTTAAATCTTCTTTTAACATAATTAGGTATAATTATGTATTTTTTGCAAAGGTAATTTTTATCACATTCAGTAAGTTAAGGGAAAATTCAATTTTTTTTTTTTTTTTTTGCTTCTAGTAAATCAGCCCCACAGTTTATCTCTACATTGATACAAAATTTTATTATTCTTGAGCATTTCTTTATATAATTTTTTCACATATGTAACCTTGCTGGTTGTGTTTTTACTGTCTACAAATCTGGGTACAGAACACTGTAAACTGTCAGCATTTTATGATGCTGAATTCATTATAAAAGTTTTATAAAATATATGCTAAAGATAAAAAAGAAATTGAAAAGGGATATATAAAAAAAAGCTGGTTGTACTAAAAAGGTAAAATGGCATTTACGAGCTAGATCTATTTCCTGAATAAATAGCATCCAGGAGCCCCCAGCCTGATAATGTTTTTTTGCCCATGCCATTGCTGCAGGTAGTCATTACTAAACAAATCGAGACTGTCATAACTGAATAATAGCATAGCGGGAAAGCAGATCTCAGCAAGTCCACTTATCACAGAGATATCTCTGTCATCCATGGAATGTTCTTGGGGTAAACATTCTTCACTTAAGTATTTTACAGGTCCTTGCACATTAAACAAGGGTGATAAGTTGAAACACAAAGCACCGCCATATCGGAATACTGAAAAGAAAAAATCCACTAAAAATAGATAACAAAAGCATCTGAAATAAAACTGACACTCCAGGTGCATATGATTTTCTAAAGTAATAAAATAGTACTTAGGTATTCTACTGTGCTTTGATGGCACATTCAGATAGCTTCTATTATTGTACCAGTTTCTATGCAATGGTGACATTTTCCTGATGGATGAGTTCAGGGCAGGCTGATCAAATCTTCCTTACTATTTTTGAATTTGGTTTAATTTTAGTCATAGCAATTTCCAAACATTGCTCAGGAAAGGCTGCTATCTACAGTGAGGGCAAAAAGTATTTGATCCCCTGCTGATTTTGTACATTTGCCTGCTGACAAACAAGTGATCAGTCTATAATTTTAATAGTAGGTTTATTTTAACAGCGTGAGACAGAAAAACAACAAAAATATCCAGAAAAACGCATTTCAAAAAAAATATAAATTGATTTGCATTTTAATGAGTGAAATAAGTATTTGATCCACTATCAATCAGCAAGATTTCTGACTCCCAGGTGTCTTCTATACAGGTAACAAGCTGAGATTCGGAGCACTCTCTTAAAGAGAGTGCTCCAAATCTCAGCTTGTTACCTGTATAAAAGACACCTAAACACAGAAGCAATCAATCAGATTCCAATCTCTCCACCATGGTCAAGACCAAAGAGCTGTCCAAGGATGTCAGGGACAAGAGTGCAGATCTACACAAGGCTGGAATGGGCTACAAGACCATCGCTAAGCAGCTTAGTGAGAGGGTACAATTGGTGTGATTATTCACAAATAGAAGAAACACAAAATAACTGTCAATCTCCCTCGGGCTGGGGCTCCATACAAGATTTCACCTCATGGAGTTTCATAGATCATGGGAATTGTGAGGAATTAGCCCAGAACTACATGAGAGAATCTTGCCAATGATCTTAAGGCAGCTGGTAACATAGTCACCAAAAAACAATTGTTAACACAATACGCTGTGAAGGACTGAAATCCTGCTGCGCCTGCAAGGTCCCCTTGCTCAAGAAAGCACATGTACAGGCCCGTCTGAATTTTGCTAATGAATATCTGAATGATTCAGAGGAGAACTGGATGAAAGTGTTGTGGTCAGATGAGACCAAAATCAAGCTCTTTGGCATCAACTCAACTCGCTGTGTTTGGAGGAGGAGGAATGCTGCCTATGACCCCAAGAACACCATCCTTACCATCAAACATAGAGATGGAAACATTATGCTTTGGGGATGTTTTTCTGCCAAGTGGACAGGACAATTTCACTGCATCAAAGGGACGATGGACGGGGCCATGTACCCTCAAATCTTGGGTGAGAACCTCCTTCCACAGCCAGGGCATTGAAAATGGGTTGTGGATTCCAGCATGACAATGACCCAAAAAACACGGCAACAAAAGAGTGGCTCAAGAACATTAAGGCCCTGGAGTGGCCTAGCCAATCTCCAGTCCTTAATCCCATAGGAAATTTGTGGAGGGAGTGACCAAACTTCAGCCTCAAAACCTTAATGACTTGGAGAGGATCTGGAAAGAGGAGTGGGACACAATTCCTCCTGAGATGTGTGCAAACCTGGTGGCCAACTACAAGAAAAATCTGACCTCCATTTACACCCACTAAAATCCGATCTAATCCTATCTGCTAAAAACAGATGGACGAGGGATCCCATTGCGCATTCATCTGGGAGATTGGATCGATGTAAAATGGACAGGAGGTCTGTTTACATCCGATTCATAGAGGAAAGCAGGCTGTGACCATATCCGCTCTGCATAAGCGGAGCAGACACAGAACTGTCATCTGCCTGCTCAGCGGGGATCAGCAGAGATCCATCGCTGAGCAGGTGGATCCGCTAGCAGAGTCTGCCAGTGCGAAAGAACCCTTACTGTTTTCCATTTCATAGTAGAAATAACAATACCAAACTGGCTCATCAAATTTATTAACTGAACTTGGAATATAATCAGTGGCTTTAAACATTACCTTGCCCCAAACAAACTAGACACTGTAAATAAAGGCATCATTTCCACTGCAATAGACAAACCGCTCACTCAAATACTTAGGGACCTGGATAACACCGGCCTTGAACAAATCATTTAAATCTGAGTAAGACAGTATTTTGAAAATTAACCTTGTTCCCCATTTTTGCACCCCCTACATACACTCCTGATTACAATTCCTAACTCCTTTGTTAAACATCAACAGAATATTTGATCAAACTTTTGAGGACCCCCTGAAAAAAAACACAAACTACTCTAATAAATAGTACTATAAAACCTCAATAATCTAAAGATCTATTATAGACCTTGGACAAGAGCTCCCTCCCCCACTTTTTTTTTCTTTTGTATACTCCCCCCTGTTCACTGTTTAGTATTTGCAAATGATGTTCAGATTTGTAATCTGCAGGACCATTTTGCTTCATAAGATATGACAGGTATTTTTTTATGTAATCATACTGGACTACCACGTAGCTCTTATGCTAGACATTTGCTGGTGATTCTGAAGATTTCCATCAGATAATTATGGTTTAATGCGTTTTCCAGTTTAAGTGACCAAACAATTGAAATTACAATGGAAAGCTATCACAAAGCCTTGCAGTACTTGTCAAAAGGCAATAATGACAGACCCCACAGTGGCAGACAGACAGTGGGTCAGCGATATTCCAGTATGCTAGATTATCTTATACAACTAGTATATGATTAGGGCCTCATGCACACAGGGCATTAAAAATGACACTTTTAGGAGCGTTTGACATTTTCTTTTTCTGCCTCTAAACACCCATCAATGTTAGTCTATGTGCCCATGCACATACAGACGTTTAGAGGCAGAAAAAAAAACACTACCTGCACGTTCGGGAGCAGCAGAATTTTGGCAGAAAAAATGCTTGATGCACCTAAACATGTGTAAACGCACATTAACGCCTAATCGCGTTTGCATTAATGCAACTTTATGCGTGTTTTGATGCCGATTTTCTTCTGCCAGGTGATCAGGAGAGCTAGGCAAACACACATGAGGCTTATTTTTTTTCTGCCTACTGGTATTTATGTTGTATCAGAGCTGTAGACTCTTTTTGTCAACCTCTTGAGAATTGATTTCAATATTTGGAATGTCTTAATTGTTATTAGATATTAAATGAGTTGACAGAGATGGAACATGAAAGGCAAAAGGAACAAGGCTGATATTTGTACCATAAATGTGTATCTAACACTTTAAAGTCACAGTACACATGACCGTTTTTAATGTCATGGAAAAAAACAAAATGCTCAAGCAAAGCGACGTACAACAGCACTATAAAGTTCCATTCGAATGGTGCCACCCTTTGGGCTGATTATGCAAATTTCCCTTTTTTCAACATCATTAAAGCTTACGCACGACCATTTTTCACGACGAGAAAAACGACAACATGAAAAACGGGCAGAAAAAATAGAGCATGTTCTAAATGTTTAATCTCGTTGAGAAAAATGCTATGAAGCCTACACATGATAGTTTTTAATGACCAATTTAAAAAATGTAATTTTTCTCGTCATGAAAAACGGTCGTGTGTACGCGGCATACTACTGCCATTAGCAGACCATAGATAAAGACAATAACATATTCAGTATTACTACACTGCCAGGTTTTGCTTAAAGATATAAAAGCAATAATGAACTAATTACATACATACCACCGGAGGGTTGTTTGTGGTAAATTAAATTGGTTTTAATTAAAATAAGCAATTATCAGCTCACTGCAGGGAATGTCGGCATGCAGGCCATTCCAACACTTCTACAGAGCACTCTATTCAGTATTTTTTTTTTTATATTAGATATATATCAACTGACAAATTCAGGCAAGATCATTAATGGCTCCTGCACATTATTTTTAGCCATTTATAGCCATTTTTCATGACTAGTGTACATTTCCCTATGCTTTTACCACACTAAAGGTCCCTTGTTCCATGTACTCTTGTAAACATGTATCAGTGATTACCTGCGAATGCACATCCGATGAATTTCCTGAATGTGATGTGACACATGCATACATGGGTAAACTACCTATATCAGGCTGTGCATGGGGCAAGTGGCTCCCAGAGTGTGGGAAAGCATAGAAAAATGTACACTATGCATGAAAAATGGCTATACTGTCTGTATGCATGAACCCTAAGTTATTTGTTTCCACATAAAATGTTTATTCAGTGTACAAGAACTAATTATTGGAAAAAGCAGGCTGCCTGTACGCAAAAAGCATATTTCTAGACACAACTAGATACCATCTTAGCTGCATGACCATGTCAAGGGCATATTTGTATTAAAGGAGCAGACTGGGGTGCCAGAAACTTGTACATACCAACTATTTAAAGAACAGCCACAAGTATAAGTTCGGAAAGCCACCAGGGTAGTTAGACCACCTACTGGCTTCTACGTATGACTCTTGGAGGTTGAAACAGCATTTTTTGCCTTCTAAAACACAAGTGTCAAACACAAGGACTGTGGGCAGAATCTGGCCCTCCAGACCATTTCATGTGGCCCTCGCACCTCTCCTGCAGCTGCAGGAGAGCTTCAGCCCCCCTCTGGTCCTCCTCCAGACCCTTACTTTCTGCTTTCAAGCAATGCATCCAGCTTCTTCCCAGCAGCAGCATAAGGTAAGGGGGGTGTACTGTGATGTAAGGGAGAGTGGGGGACTCAACTTCTAATGGTGGGGTGTCTCTTGACATCTAATATATGGGGAGGGGATGCTCTACGACATCTAATCTTACAGGTAAAACCAGCACTTTTCAGGGCAATCATAGTGATGATGCAGCCCACGATGGAATTAAGTTTGACACTCCTGTTCTAGAGGTTCTCTGTCTTATCAAGGCTAGATTCCATAATATTCTAGTTGTTCTACATCATTGTGTGTACTTTTGCAAAACTCCAATTTTAGGTAGGGATTCTAGAAAACATGTCATCTGTCCTTGAGCTTGGAGCCAAATGCAAGATGATGCTAGAAAAGAAATATCAGCAAAACAGGTAACTTCTATTTTGAATAAAGCTCCACAAATGTACCTGCTCTATCAATGGGACACCTATGTCCACACATTTGTGATGTTCCCTACTTGTGTCCAGTCTACACAGGGCTGGTGCAGTGTTTACATTGTCTCTAACTTCCATTTACTTCTATTTAAATTATGCATTGACCTCATACAACTGAAGGGTATGGAAACTCTATCATATTTAAAGGGTATATGATTCTTTATTGATTATTTAATTAATAAGGTAAGTATTCTTTTACATGGGCATGCTCTGCTTCCAGACCTGGATGTACTCAGAGGTAGACCTAACCATAAACCTGCAAGGAGTTTCTGATTAAGTCCACCTGAAAAAATAGACAGGCGGACCTGATCGAAAAGCCTGTGTGAAAGGGGCCTAGCTTTTAACATTTTTAAACATGCATACACTCTGTAGACCAACCTTTCTCAAACAGGGTTCTGTGGAAATCTAGGTTTCCTCCAGATGTTGCTAGGGGTTCCTTGAGTGGAGGAGGGTTGAACTCATCTGATAATGCCCGGCACCAATGGCAATTGGTAGAGTCAACAGCACTCTATTCTTAGGTAAGTAGCCACTGACACCGATGATCATGTAAAGGGGAATTATTTGCTACAACCATCATTTTTAAGAGCATCCATTCCACTGAAAACCAACGTAAGAACCATTCTCCTCAATGTCTGCCTACTATTAGCACTACACTGACCACCAGTATATCATGGCATTCTTCCCACTGACCACCAATGTGGCATGGCTAAAGTACCACGATTTGCCAGGTAAAAAGGTTGAGGAAAATTTCTGTAGACTAAAAGTAGACGTGGCAAAACACATTTCACATGGCCCATTGTTGACACCATCCAGAACCCCCCCATCCCAAGAAACCCTATGCAGTCATTGCTGGAGTACATGCATGTAGACAGGAAGTGGAGCAGCAGATCAGCACCAAGCTGCTGCAAAGGATGAAAAAAAAAGGATAAAATCTGTATTTGATAAGAAAAAAAAGAAAACATGACAATTGCTTAAATGCACAGTTTTGTAGCAAACTAAATGGCATTCAGTTATGGTTTTTATTCAGCTGCAGGTCCAAGACTCACTTCAGATTAATGTTTTGCGGTATGGGTTTTCTTGAAGGTGCTCCTACGTGAGATTTCCACAGTCCAAATAATGCAGGTTAAAAAGGCTGTATCCATAGGTTATTAGTTTATGTGCCATTGGTTATTGGGTAAACTTTTAATGGGGACTGATGTGATTGTCCCACATGCAGAAACACCTTTCAACCACCTGCCGCCAATGTACATGTATGTGATTGACTGCAAGTGGTTATAACAGGGTTAAACTAGGGTTATGGCTGCAGCTGTCAGCCATGACACCAGTATTGTTTTGACTCGGTGAAGCTCTACTAAGTAAAAGCAATCCTAGTGGCAGTTGCGTTGGCTTACAATAGAAGTGACCTATTACGACAGCATCTAAAAAAGTGCATATAGAGGGGCGTGGTATGCTAGTCCCGGAGATGGCTGCCTAGACTGAGTGCTTGTCCATCTGAGGGGAGAAACGGAGCGACATAGGCCCAAACCGGAGCTCAATCTGGAGCCATCCCGCTACCCCGCAACCGGGCACCCCAGAGAACTATGTCACAGAAGCGGATGACCGAGGTGCAGCCACAAAAGCCGACGAACTTCTTGTCTAAGCCGCAGCACAAGGTCAGTCAAATCGAACAGGCGGCTCACAGACCTCCCAGACGACAATCCGCTACACAAAGCAGACTGGGAGATAATCCTATCATGGGCAGTCCGGTGAAGGCCCGCATGCGGATGGATCCGTCGCCATCGCCGCCACCCGCGCTAATTGAGGCCCAGGCCTTCAGCCCCTTACAATCTAACCAGGCCTTGCGAACCTCTATGGCGTCATTCCCTACCACAGGGTTGCCTGTATTAGACACTACCCTTAAGGACATGTTACTATCACTGCAGGGATCACTGATGACCATGGGCGTCCGCTCCATAGGGCAAGGGTTGTCAATTCCCCCCCCCCCCCCCTGGAAGTTAGAGTGGACTGCACTTTTCAGGCTCCACATGGATGCATTCCACGCACACACCATATCTTATTAAAAATTATTATTTTTAATAATGTGGATCGGGTCCGATACTTTCTATGTAGAACCTATTTTTTTTTTTTTTTTTCGGAGTGGGGGCGGAAGGGGGCGGAGAGAGGGCAGAGAGTCGGAAAGGGGGCCAGCAGAGGAGACTAGGGGGCAGCGAGGAAGGCGGACTAGGCGGAGAGGAGGCGGAGAGGAAGCGAAGAAGAAAGCGGAGAGCAGAGCAGTCCCCAGGTATGTATAAAATCCTGACATTGTCTTCTGCTGCCGCTGCCGCTGCCGCCGCCGTCTATGTTCGGCGCTTAGCCAGGGAACATATAAAGCTGCTGTTCCCTGCTGCGCGTCGTCAGACATACAAAATACAGCCATGACACCGCGGCAGGGAACAGCAGCTCAAATGAAAGCAGGAGCGCCGAACAACTAGGGGGGGAGACATAAAGTGGGGGAGACCATATGGGGGGCCCTTGAGGGGGGAATTATGGCATTTGGGGGAGACTTCTGGGGGGAAATTATATGGGGGGCCACTTGAGGGGGGAGTACTTTTGGGGGGGAGACTATGGGGGGGAGTTTCCATGTTCCAGCCAGAGGGGGGAGTTATGGCCATTTGGGGGGAGACACTGCTATGGGGGGACACAAGGCTCATTTGGGGCTCCTTTAAAAAAAAGTATCAACCCAAAGCCTCTCGGTCCTAGCATCACAACCCTTTTTTAATAATGTGGAATACATACAATAGTATATTCAGGAATAAAGAGACATACAAAATAAACCTAGGAAGGGGTATCCACCCTTGCACTTCTGGGGGGAAATACAATGAGTTCCAGAGCCACACTGCTCTCCTCCTCAACCCAAAGCCTGCATCATTGATACAATACAGTTAAACCTATATGCTAGGATGATGGAGTGCTACCACAGCCTGTCACAACTTTCACAGAAGCTACTGGGGACCAGTCACAGAGATTGAGGGAATCAGGAAAAGTTTGGTACACAGAGAGTATATTTGTTCCAATTTATTATGTTTATTATGCCTCAGAGAAAGGAACTGGAGAATTCACACTCAGTCACTTTCTATTTTTCAAAAGTGAGCTATCAGAGGTCTGTTTAGTCCCCTGATATTTCACCAAAGCCCCCCAACAAGACTATTAAAAAATGTAGAAATAAATACATTTGTAAATAAAAAAACTACTGACACTGCCCTTCTAACACCACCCACTGCCCTACTGACACCATCCATCCTCCTATTCGGCATCTAGAGGAGGGGTTTAAACCCCAGCTAGCGGTTGAAGACAGGGTTAAATGTGACTGGGTTTGCCGCTGCTGAAGCGCCCCCCCCCCCCCTGAAAAAATTTCAGCGGACGCCCATGCTGATGACAGACTTGTCCTCCCTATTCACCAAGATTACAGCTGATATGCATGTTGTAGATAATAGAGTCTCTCACCTTGAAAACAGCATGGAGGAATGCACCTCAACAGTGAATGATCTCATTGATTCCTTTCATGACATGAAAGATGAGCAATCCTGGATGAGAAGCAAGCTAGCAGATTTGGAAGGTCCAGGAGAAACAATATAAAACTGAGAGGAATCCCTGAATCTATCCTGCCAATTGACCTCCCCAGATACGCTAAAGAGTTAATGCATGCAATCATTCCTGATGCATCACCTAGAGACTTGATTGTTGACAGTATACACAGGATCACCAAACCCTCACATCTTGCTGCTTCAGTCCCTAGGGACGTCCTAATGAGGGTTCATTTCTTTCATATTAACCCCCCTGGCGGTATGATTCTTTCAGATTTTAGGTGCTGAAAGCGGTACCATTATTTGCAAGGGAATTTGGCGTTTTTTATACTGTAGGCTTGTAATTCTTAGGAATAACTCACTTAAATCTATCCAAACAAGAGTCTAATAGGCATCCCGGGTATGATTTTTTTTTTTTATTAAAAATTATAATATAATAAATAATTATAAAAAATTATAACAAATAATAATATAATTATAGTAAAAATTATTCAATAATGTAATCAAATCAAAATCACTGAAATTTGCTCAGTTGCAGAATTTTTGCTGTCATTATTATTTTTTTTTATGACAAATTTCCCCATAAATCGCTATCGCTAAATTCTGCAAGTGATTCTGATTTATTATCGCTGTTTTTCAGCTGCTCTAAAACAATTTTTGCCATAAAGGGACACTTTTGGTTGCTATGGGCAATCTACAGTTTGCAGGGAGTAAGAACAGTTTTTATTATATAAAAGTACATGTAGTGCACAGGGCAGACCACTAGGGACATGGGGGGTGTGTATTTTTTACATACAGTACTGTAATCTATAATATTACAGTGTACTGTATGTATAATGTTTGTTTACATTTTTGAATTTGGCGTCGTAACGTTGCAGGGAACGGAGATCGGCGGCGCGCGGGGACGCTGTGTGAATCGAGCGAGCACCCGCTCGCTCACACAGCGCGGATGCATCGCTGGATCCACGGAGAAAGTAAGTAAACAGTCTCTGTGGATGCTGCTAGGCGAGCCCGAGTCTGATTCGGGGTTATCGATCGTAGCACAGAAATCTAACCCCGAGTCCGACTCGGGAACACCGCCAGGGAGGTTAAAGAGAGGCTTCTCATGACAGCCAGGAACAGCCCAGCACTCCCAGGGCCATACAAGTGTGTTTCATTATTTCCTGACCTATCTAAATACACCCTGCAGTTGAGGAGGCAACTCAATCCGATCACCAAAGGGTTACACAACCATAAAATCCAATTTAAATGGCGTTATCCAGCATCTTTGCTTATTACCAGGAATGGAGCATCACATATGATTCACACCCTAGACAAAGGTATCCAATTGCTTCACTCTTGGGGGATTATCCCCGATCCGCCACTGCCTTCAGATCCGGAATTGGAACAGAGGGGTCCCCGGTCGTTGCGCCACACCCAAGAAAAACGGGCCTCTTGAACTTTCCACCCGCATCTTCATACGCAGGGCCTTAACTAATTGATGGAAACTTCTCCCCTCGGCTGGCAGTTTTCTGTTTTGATTTGTTTTTTCTTAATGTTGTTGCAGTTATCACTTGACTTTTGTTCCCCCCACAGTGGCTTAGTTGGGTGTTGCTCTCCCTCTAACCCACCTGTCATTCTAAGTGGTGGATATCCCACCTGGTTCTGATATTCTACATGTTTTGGTTCTTTTTGAACATTTTGGTTCCATAAACTGACTCTACCTTTTTACAGCCACTTCATCGTATGTGTTGTGCGTCTTATCGCTTCTACCGGATTCGTCTGATCATACCCAGCTGATATTACCTCCTGAACCGCAGAAAAGAAACGCCCTTCTTCTAACTGTAAGTGACTAAGCCCTCCAGCTGGGCGCACATCATTGACAATGCCAATCACAGTGCTGTCCCTCAATGCGAATGGGCTCAATCACCCAGCAAAGAGACACTCACTATGGAAAACGGCCATGGAACTGAAGTGTGATATCCTGTGTGTACAGGAGACGCATTTTACTTCCACAGCAGCTCCCACATGCAAAAATAGACACTTTAACCAGGTCTTCTCTGCTCCTTTCACCTCTAAAAAAAAAGGAGTGCTGATCGCAGTTAAGGACTCGGTATCATTCCACTTGAAGCAATCTGTTATTGACCCAGAAGGATGATACATTATTCTTGTGTGTACCATTAACAATACTGCATATACCTTGGTTAATTTATATGCTCTAAATGTCAAATAAATGAGATTTCTTCGCAAACTGATGAAAGTAGTGTACCCCCTAAAACAAGGTAATTTACTTGTGTGTGGCGACTTCAATCTGGTCCCAAAGGTGCAATTGTGCCTTGTTTCCACTGCACGGAATGGTTCGGGTCAGTAAATTTGGAGCGGTTAGGATGGGACCGGTCTATTCGTGTGAGCGTTTCCACTGCAAATCGGACCGTCAGGGACCATTCAGGGTATAGAAAAAATTCCTAGCGCGTCCACCAATCAGTGAGATGTGTTTGTAGGTCCGCCCTAATGGAACCGCTCCACTCTGTCTGGACCCTCATGAGAAGCAGGACCCTTGCTGGTGCGGTACGGTTCGCTTTTACGGCACGCTTTCATAATGGAAACACCCAAAAAAGCGTACCGTACCGAACCGTACCTAACCGATCCGCTCAGTGGAAATGAGGCATTGGATTCCACATCTGCAACAAAGCGCAGAGAATCCCCTCTGAAATCATTCATGAATAATCATGACCTATTTGATGTATAGAGGTGTTTACATGGAGAGATTACACTTACTTCTCTCCTTTCCATGGGACTTATTCACGCATTGACCTATTTCTGTCAGACAAGTGGTTGCTCCAAAATATCTGCGCAACAAAAATCCACACCAAGTCCTGGTCAGACCATGCCCCTGTTACTGTTAGCGGATCTCTCACACTCAAACCACACATATCTATGGAGAGCAAACAATTACATTCTGCAACACCCTTCTTACTCTCCAGAACTTAAGAACCAATTGACGGACTATTTCAAAAACAATGTGGCTGACCCGAATGTGGTGTGGAATGCACACAAGACATTTATTAGAGGCGTCTTGATCAAGCTCAGCTCCAAACATAAAAAGAACAGGTTATTGCGTATAGATGCCCTTACGTCACAAATAGATGAACTAGAAAAGCATAACTAGGCCCACCTGCAACCAACACGATCGGCACAAATTTTATCCCTTAGACAAGAGCTCAGATTACTTCTCCTTCAATCCTTTGAGCACATTCAGAGAAAATTGAAAGCTCGTACACCACATCAAACAAAGTGGGCCCAATGCATTAAACGCATTAAAGGCCGCAGAACTAAAAATAAAATAGACCACCTGTATCATCCTCACACAAAATAAATTCTTAGGCCGCGTACACACGATCGGTTAAAACCGATGAAAATGGACTGAAGTTCAGTTTCATCGGTCCAAACCGATCGTGTGTAGGCCCCATCGGTCAGTTGTCCTTCGGTCCAAAAACAGAGAACTTGCTTTAAAATTGAACCGATGGACGCCTGACCGGTGGGTCAAAACCGATTGTTAGTATGCAAAGGCACCGGTCAAAAACCTGCGCATGCTCAGAATCAAGTCGATGCATGCTTGGAAGCATTGAACTTAGTTTTTTTCAGCACTTTGTGAGTTTTACGTCACCGTGTTCTGACACGATCGGTTTTTTAACCAATGGTGTGTAGGCACATCAGACCGTCAGTCGGCTTTGTCGGTTAACCTTCGGACCGTTCTCGTCGGATGGACTGATCGTGTGTACAAAGCCTTAGAGACCCTCAGAGAATAGCTGACGCCTTTAGCGATTATTACAGCGACCTATACAACTTGCAACATGACCCTGAAACGCACCAACCCACCCCAGATGATATAAACGAGTTCCTCGACCACATAACCCTAACGATATTAACGACTGAACAGCTGTCCCGATTGAATGACCCTTTCGCAGAACGGGAGGTATTAACAACAATTGAATCACTACCCATAGGCAAATCTCCAGGCCCCAATGGCCTTACAGGGGAATACTACAAATAGTTCCCTCAGCAACTAGCCCCACATTTAACTTCCCTATTCAATAATATTGCCACCTCCTCCACATTTCCAACTGAAACCCTACAAGCAGTAATTGTTACCCTCCCTAAACCGGGGAAGGACCCAGTAACCCCTCAAAACTTCCGCCCCATCTCGCTCTTGAATTTGGATCTGAAAATATATCCTAAAATGATTGCCACATGGCTAATTACCATTATGCCAACATTGATTTACAGGAATCAATCCGGATTTACAACAGGCAGACAAACATCAGATGCCACTAGGAGGCTAATAGATATCATTTAATATGCAGAATCCACAGGAACGCCTTCTCTGCACATATCGCTGGATGCAGAGAAGGCGTTCGATAGAATCCACTGGGGTTACCCTAGACAGGTCCTCACAAAGTTCGGATTCGAAGGCCAGGTCCTAAATGCTCTGTTAGCTCTATATACTACTCCTTCAGGCAGAGTATTCCCTGCGGATATGCTTTCCCGACCATTTGTCATAACCAATGGCACAAGACAGGGATGTCCATTTTCCACATTAATTTTCAATTTACTGATAGAACCATTAGCAGAACACATAAGACAGAACCCTAAAATAACAGGATTTCAGATTGGTTCCCAACAGCACAAACGTAATTTGTTCGCAGATGATGTCATCCTTATGCTAACTAACCCTACGACCTCTCGAGGCTCGTGATACTCTTCAATGGTTCAGCAAAGTCTCCTATTACAAAGTAAATACTAGCAAATCTTATATTTTAGATCTAGGATTAGATTCCACATGCCCAATACCCCTTCACTTGGGCTGAAGGTGATACCTTATACCTGGGAGTTAAACTGACAAAATCAACGAAAAACGTATACACAACTTTAAACCTCTCCTCACTAAACTTCAAAACGACCTACAAGTCTTAGCTAAACATGAATTATCTTGGACGGGAAGGTTAGCGGCCTTCAGGATGATATATCTGCCCCAAATATTGTACCTGTTTCGTACTATCTCAGGGCATAGAACTTATAAGTGATATATCCCAGGAATTATTATCATTTCAGCAATTGCAAGAGAAATTTAACCTCCGATGTACGGAACTCTTTAATTACCTTAGGGTCAAACACTGCTTTACTATGAATAACCCAGCGTATACTATCTCCCCCAACGCTTGGTCTTTTCTGACCAAACCTCAAAACTCGAAAACAAAGGGAATTTCCCTTTGTTACAACATTCTCCAGCAAAAACGGGTCTTCAACAAGGTCAAACCACACTTCCCCTGGGAAACAGATCTAGGACACACTTTTACTGAATCACAGTGGCAGGCTGTACTACGCTCCATCTACAGATCCATTAAAAATTCTGCCTTTTGGGAACTTGCACAAAAAATATTGCTTAGATGGTATCTTACTCCCATGAGAAACGCATCATTCAGTGCCTCAACACCAGATACTTGTTGGAGATGTAATGCAGGAAGAGGACACCTTCTACATATCCTATGGGCCTGTCTGCTCATACAACCTTATTGAACAACGATATTCCATATCTTGTCAGATATCTCCCAAAACCTGATATCCCCTACTCCAGCTCTGGGATTGCTTAACCTGACAATAGAATCAATCCTTAGCCCAATGAGAGTAGTAGCAACCAATATTCTCCTTACAGGGCTTTGGAAAACCTCCCAAATACCGACCCTAGAACACACCCTCAGAGGAATTTTTGTAAATCTGGTAAAGCAAACAGTACAATGCATGGACACTAACCTCAAGTTTAGACACATTTCTTTCAGGTGTACCTTAAGTTTATCTGGTGATATAACCTTTATGATAATTGTTCTTTAATCTTGTTTATCCAAGCTGTAATACGTATTATGCTATATTGTAAGTGAACGGTGTATGGAATGTGAGCATAACTTCCTTTCTTTTTCTTTCTGTTTTTCTCATGACATTTTTTTTTCAATAAATACTATTGTTTAAAAAAAAAAAGTGCATATAGTGTTTTTGCTTGTTTTTTTCACATGCTCCTATGAAAGTCAATAGGATCAAAAAATGCCCCAGTCTGCTTCAAAAGTAGCTCATGTACCTTTTCAAGCTTCAGGTGTTGAGCTACAGAAGCCTGAGCATGAAAATGTGAACAGGGACAATTGCTAAGCATTGGATTTTGGTTGCAGTGAGTTTTATAGTTCAGCTTCAAACTACAAAATGCTCAGGTGTGAATGGGGACCTTGGAATCTTTGTTGTGATTTTTAAGTATCTTGGAGAATGAAAAAAAATTTGCTAGGACAGATCTTGTTTTAAATTCCCTTTGGGGCCTGGTTCATACCAGTCCAATTTCAGATGCGACATGAGTTGCAAAGGATCCCATGACATGAAATCACATTATATTCAATTGTGCTCATTTACATTCCTTGCGATTTTAGAAAAGGTTTCTGTGACAGCGGTTCCCTGCCATTGGAACATAATAGACCAGCAGGGAGGATTGCATCCACCTCCAAATTGTGGGTTGGGGAATCTGATCTTTTTTCCCCTTCAGCTTGATGGTTAAAAGAAAAAAAAAAGTTAGAATAACCTTGTATTTAGTACCAACATACTAAAGTTTACATATCTGACCTACAAAACTCCCTTAACTACAAAAAGATTTCATCCTTTTCTTGAGGTCAGAGGTCTGGAATGAGGGAATTCCACTTCAGAAACGTAATCATTTCATAATAGGTTCAAGTTCTCGCACACTGCTTATCAAAATCAAAATAGTTCAGATGCAAAAAGGCAGTTTTCAAAGTCCTGGAAAAAAAAGTTGTGGAATAAACATTCCAGATGGCTTTCCCAGATATGGTTTTAAAAATCAATTCAACACACTTTAATTCTTTAATGCAATCTGTTGAAGTGCTGAAAATTTGCTAATTGAAACTTGGTGTTATGGTTACAAGTTTGTAAATATAAAGTAAAGGCAATGGAAATACATTATAGGCGAAGAATTGTACATTAATGCCGTGTACAGATGACCGGACATTCTGAAAATCAAACCATTGATTTTTTTCCAACGGATGTTCGCTTAAACATGTCTTGCATACACACGGTCACACAAATGTTGTCAGAAATTCCGAATGCCAAGAACGCGGTGACGTACAAGACACACGATTCCGACAGCAAATGTCTGATGGAGCCTTCACACGGTTGGAATTTTTAACAACAAGCTTCCATCGAACATTTGTTGTCGGAATCGTGTGTACGCGGCATTACAGATACAATGGTAGTAGCTCATGTTGAAAAGCATTATAAGTCCATGCAACGGTTTACAGTCTTTCAGATCTGGCCTTGGGTGGGAGCAGAAGCAATCTCCAAAATATGTAGAAAGAAAAAAAGAGAAATACAGGCGCCTCTACGTGTAGACTGCATATAACATTTATTGAGGTAAAAGGATTAAAACGCACATGTAAAACACACATGGTAGTAGTATAAAATAGGCACATCTTTACAATCCGGTGCGTGGAAGCTCTGCTGTTCTGTCTCTGTAAGGTTGCCGCTGCCACTCGTGCTGGCTATCCTCACCAGAAGGATGCTGTTCTGATGGTAGGAGAGGTCTGAGCTGCAAGCTAGGACAGGCTGAACCGCTGCTCGAACTGATGTCGCTGGCGTGATCCTTTTACCTACAGCAGATGTCTGCAGACTTGTCAACAACTACCTGGTAGAACTTAGCAAACATGTGAAGAGAAAACCAGACAGAAGTGTGGTGTCCCAGTACAGGTATTTGCTGTAGGCCCTGTCAGATTGAGACCCTCGGCGTGTGGGGCCTCCCCTGCAGGGACTCGGCTAGTCATGAATGTGATTTATACTGTTATGGTTGATAATACATTTATTAGGTGCATAAAGCTTTAAGAGGTTTAGTCCGCCATTTTATGTTTAGTCAGAGTGTATGAGAGTCAGTAGGACTAAGTGCTAGACAAGACCTTATGGTGTTGTATTATACTTTAACTTGTAACAAACTTTAAATGCAAGTTCCAAGGGGAATACAGATAAGTCTCTATGATCCACAGCTCTCAGCCAATGGGCTTCAGTCTCCCTCAGCTCTCAGCCAATGGGCTTCAGTCTCCCTCAGCTCTCAACCAATGGGCTTCAGTCTCCCTCAGCTCTCAACCAATGGGCTTCAGTCTCCCTCAGCTCTCAACCAATGGGCTTCAGTCTCCTCACGTCTATATAAGGGGTGGGAGTTCCTGTTTAGGAGAGTCTAGCGCTACACACAGTTTCTGGCAGGTCAGAGCAGAGTTCAGTCAGAGGAGAAGCAGTGCAGGCCAGAGACCTCCCGTTCGGGAGAAAGTACAGAAACTCGCGGAGTACTTCTAAAAAACTATAGGATCAGTACTTCAGCGAAATTATCGAATCAATCCCTCGTTCTGACGAGAAGCCTCAAGTCTACAGATACTTCAGTAAGTGTATCTATTCTTCAGCCTAGTCAAGAATAGGCCCAGTATTACTAATCCGGCCGCAAAAGCCAAGGATATATGATAAGCCAAGCCCAGGCATTGTCAGCTGTGTGGTCCTCTAGAGACTGTTTTGTGGAACCTTTGCGACACTCTGTGTGAACGCTGTGAAGATTTTGACACCGGTCTTCATGCCAGTAAAGCCTTCGTTATATTGACCCCTGTTGTGGACTGTGTTATTACCATCCTAGCTAGCGGGGATACGGAGGCCCCCGGAGCTGTAGTTTCCTGGGGTATATCAAGACTACAGTGGCGTCACGTGACAGAGAGGGTTAATACCATCCGACCCTCACTAAGGGTTAACACCACCAGACCCTGGGCTCCTAGCCCAAGAACCAAGCAGCTAACCATCAAGCGCATGTGTGTGGCCGTGGGGTTCATCCTCGGTCATCACAGAAGCCTTACAAAATTAAACATATGCTTGTTGCTGATAGGCCCCAACAAGCACTGGCACTCATGGTGGAATAGACTTTCCTTTGGGGCATGATGGGGCAGTGAGTTCACAAGGAGATGGGGCCCCCAGATGACATCACCGGATGGCCACGCCCCATGGCTGTATAAGTGATGGCACACGACGGAGCTAACATTTACAGTGGTAGCTAGTGTCAGGAGAAGAAATAGAGGAAGAAGACAGTGGAGGGAAAAGAACCAGAGGAACAGAAAAAGAACCAGCAGAGGAAGAAGATATCAGTGCAGCGAGAAGACCCAGAGGAAGAAGACATCAGCACAGTGAGAAGAACCGGAGGATGAAGACATCACAGGAGGGAGGAGAAATTGAAGGGAGAAGAGATTCTGGAGCTGCTTTAATTGGTTGTCAAAAAGCTGTGTGCTGATTTTATTTCTTATTGACACTTTTTTTGGGTGAGTGGGTAGGGGTACAATGTAACCCATACTTATTCATATAGAGTGGAGGGGGTGGGATATGGGGGCCCCCCTGTTAAAGGGGACTTCCAGATATCGATAAGCCCCCACTCGCAGACCCCGACAACCACAGCTCAGGGCTGTCGGCAAGCAGCCCTTGTCCTCATCAACATGCGGGCAAGATGGTTTGGGGCGGTGGGCAGAAATTCTCTGTACGAAAAGCCACAAAATACATTTCCAGCAAAAATGTAGGCAAGGTATCGGCATCTGCACATGTAATAATAAAAAAGGGAAAAGCATTTATTCTCATTTGTTTATCTTCACCATTCTAACTGAAAGTGTTTTTATTGGTTTCCATGGATCCTAGCATAACAGTTATGGCCACACACTTTAATAAACAACTCTTACAGTTGGTAAAAGCTACACCAGTGCCTTGAGAAATGGGTTTTAATGACTTTCAGATGGTCTAGTGAAAAGCATTTCCTTTAACTGGCCAGACACATCTCTCATTTGGTCTGAATTGTTTGTGAGACTTGCTAAAAGCATTTAATGATATCATTCTTAAATACTGCATGCACTCAGAGTTAATAATTTATGAGATCGTTACAAGTCTAACAGTTTCCAAAAGTGCCCTCATTTGACCTCCTGCTGTACTGACCTGCAGCTTCATGCAAAAAAGGGCTTACTGTCACATCAAAGAAACACATCACACTGCTTCTAAAAATATTTTATTACATAATAAGCTAAAACACATCGGGGTGGATTTACCAAAGGCAAATAGACTGTGCACTCTGCAAGTGCATTTACCCCAGAGTAATTTGTAAATGAGGTAAAGCTCCAATTTGCACAGAATACCCAATCACGTGCAAGAAAGGGGACCTAAAGCTGCAACAGGCTATGAGAGTTCACTGCTCATTTGGGTTGGTTTTTTCTAAAACCAAATAAGTTGTTAATTTTGCACAGGAATTATCCCCAGAGCTTAGCCAATGAGATGAAGCTCTGCTGACTTCCATCATCCAATCATATGCAAGCAAAAAATGGGAGTTTTGTCTTTGGACTACATTACAAGACACAGCGGGGTGGATTTACTAAAAGTTGAATAAACTTTCCAAGTGCAGTTGCACTCATCTTTCTTAGTAATTGTAAATATGGTGCAGCTTCATTTTGTAAGGCATATCCAATCAGGTGCAAATAAAAAAAAAAAAAAAACATTTTTTGCCGGGGGCGTGGCCTGGAGCGGCATGAGATAGGATGCTAGGAAGCTGAGCTCCGTCGGACAAATATCCTTACCGACCATCCTAGGCCTATATCAACATCTAAAGTCCCAGGATTGTTCCTGCACACCCCGGGGACCCAGGGATCATGTCGCCGCCGAAAAAGTCCACCGCAATCACCTCTAAGCTGGACCAGTACCGTAGGCAGGAGAAGGACTCCCCCAGCAGATGGCGGCGCCACAAGGCCGGCAGAGGCACCGGTCGACGCTGACACAGCAAAGGTACTCCAGGCTATAACTACTTGCCAAGAGGCAATGACGGTTTGTCAAACTACCCTCACAGCGCGGATGGAAGAAGTGAAAGTAGACATCTCCCTGGTGAGACAGGACATGCAGAGGCTAAGGGAGCGAGTCACTGAGACGGAGGCCAGGCTGGGCACAGTGGAGGACTCCCTCCCCCCTCTGCAACACACCACTGAGGCCATGCAACTTCAGATAAATCAGCTTTTGCAGAAGCAGGATGATATGGAGAACAGAACCAGGAGGTGCAACCTCCAGTTCATAGGCCTCCCTGAGGGGGTGGAGGGGAGGGATCCCCCTGCTTTTCTTGAGTCACTTCTGCATGACACCTATGGTAAAGAGGCCTTCTCCCCTATGTTTGCCGTGGAGCGAGCACACTGTATATCGGGCAGACTACCGCCGGCTGGCGCACCTCCCCGCACGTTTATTGCCAAATTTCTAAACTTCAGGGACTGGGATGTTATTATGCGTCTGAGCAGGGAAAAGGGCAATATCCCATTCGGTAACAAGACAGTGGTTATCTTCCCAGATTTCTCCACATAAGTGCAACGTAAGCGTAAAACCTTCTTGGAAGCTAAACGTCGCCTCCCGGTCAAGCATGTGAAATATGCTATGCTCTTCCCGGCTTGTCTACGTGTGAAGAAAGAAGATAGAGCACACTTTGAGGATCCCGAGGAGGTCATCGCATGGCTGGAACGGAGGGAGATACATGGATAAGTGACCCTGTTTTTCTCTTTTTTTTTGCTTGCTCCTACCCTCTATTTTTCCCCTTTTTTTTACCAAGAACAAAATACATTTTTTTTTTCTATTTTCCTTTTTTCTTCCCTTTTAATTTTATTATATGGTGGGGGGCTTGAGTCTCTACACAGACCAGCCACACTGCTGGGACCTGGGGCTGCAGTCTGCATCTGAACATTGCTCTTTGTTAATACTGCCCCATGTGTTCATGGACCCAAATACTCACCCACACTCGGACCACCCCTGGTGAACACTGAGAATGCAGGTCCACCACATCCCCATCACCTACCACTTCTAATTCGGGAAGCCCGCTGGAGATCCCGCCTGCGGGGGCTCTGGGTCCCTGCGTGATTTGTATGCTGTCAGCCTTGGCACCTACAGAGTAGAATATGGGTCTTTTTCATGTTAATTTTTCCATTACTTTATTTTAAAAAAAAATGTAGCCTGTTCTTATAGTCGACACTTTTTCTCATTTATTTTTTTTTTTCCGGCGGAGGAAAGATATTCGCTAGTACACTCACTTGGAAAGTTGGCATGGTCCTGTAATGCGTTACGTTACGCAGCAAAGTTTCGCCCCAAGTACTACAGTTCACCTCCTGAGATGGACAGAAACAACCGTCACTGGTCTCAACCCATTTTTTATTGTTGCTGCCGCCCTATATGCTGCAGCATTGGTGACCCTTACTTTTGTTTATGATTTGTTGTTTCTTAACGTTCTTTTCACAGGATGGGTACTGTACCATTTTGGCAGTTAGGGGTACACGCCCACACCAGTTGGGGACAGCGCAGGGCAGGGAGCGAGTGGTTCTTATGGGTTTCATTTGTTGTAGACGGAATGCCTCAATGGGCCAGATTCAGGTAGGAGAGCGGATCTTTATTCTGGAGTAACGTTCGTCATTTACGTTACTCCGCCGAAACTTTAGGAGCAAGTACTGTTATTCACATAGCACTTGCTCCTAAAGTTGCGGCGGAGTAGCGAAAATGAGCCGGCGGAATTCAAATTGGGCGGGTAGGGGGCGTGTATTATTTAAACTAGGCGCGATCCCGCGGCGAACGTACTGCACATGCGTCGACTGTCAGTGCGTATGCTCCAAATTCTGTCAGTGAACGTCAATGACGTCAATCCCCATTCACGGACGTTTTACGCAAACAACGTTAAACTTTTTCAATTCGACGCGATCACGACGGCCATACTTAACATAGGATACTCCACCTAGGGGGCATGTTTTTCTTTACGCCGCGTATCGCTTACGGAAACGTCGGAAAGTCACTGCGTCGGGCCCGCGTACGATCGTGAATTTCCGTCTCTCGCTGATTTACATATTCTTGGCGTAAATCAGCGAGAACGCCCCGAGCGCCCATTTTAAAATTGCAGTTCCGATACGACGGCGAAATACAATTACCCTGCTCGTATATGAACTCAATCCCGGCGTATCTTGTTTTCTGACTACAGAAAACAGATAAGCCGGCTCAAAGTGTGAGTTATGCTGGCGAATCACTGATACTCCAGCGTAACTCTACCTGAATCTGGCCCAATGTGTGTATATTTGCTATACTTGGTACCGTGATGCTTTTACTATACTGCTGATGTGCACTCCCCCTGGAAGATGCTCTGCACTGATGTGTAATTTTAGGGACAACCTGGATGCTGGAGTTACATACCCTACACATATCACCCCATGGCCACATTAAAGTTCCTCACCTGGAATGTCTGTGGGGTGAGAGATCTGATTAAGAGATCAGCTGTCTTTACGCTGCTTAAGAAAGCAGAGGGCTGACGTAGTGGCCCTGGTGGAGACCCATGCTGAGGGGTCGGTCCAAGGACGCTCAGACGTCCATGGTTCGGATGGGCTTTCAGCCCTTAGTTTTGTAGCAAGCAATAAGGAGTGACTCATAAGGAACTATATTTTGTAATGTCACCCAAGAAAAAGATTTTTCAGGTAAGTCAAAAAACTAAGTTTGTAATTGTACATTACAGGACACAGTCTAAGTGCCCTTTCACAAGTGCGGACCATACAGGTCTGCCTCTCAGTTTTTTAGGCGGACCTTAATGGGCGCTCCGTGCACCTCTATGGAGCCACGGTTGTCAGCGGTGACATGCCCGCTGACATCTGACCAGCCAAAGTGTGACTGGGAAAATCTTACTTTTCCATCTGTCTTGCAGATCGGATGACAATGAACTCTACGGTCCGTCGTCATCTGATCCCCCATAGAGGAGAGTGGCGCTCTGACAGGTGGGCCCCTGGACAGTGTGCAGAAACAGACCTATCATCTGCCTGAAACAAAGCGATCCCCGCTGAGCAAAGCAGAGTCCACGCACGGACAGCCCCATGTGAAAGGGCCCTAAGGCTCTCTGGCACACCTGCATTTAGCTTTTCTAAAAGCAAGAGAAGAGATCTGGGAAGCATAATCAACTTTTATGCCTCCCAGATCACTTTTTTCCTGCAATTAGACATTACTGCTTTAGGTGTGTTTGCTGTCTGAATATGCAGTAAAGCATGGTTGTTTTACTCACTGTGGAACCTAAGGGGTTAATCCTGCACATTGTGTAGAAAGGCTGTCTGATCCTTCCATTCTTTTACTGTCCCCAATTCATCAGATGATAGAACAGAGCCTTGGAGGCACTCTGCACATGCTCAGTTTGGTGTGTGTATTGCTAGAATTATTTTTAGTGAGAGTGCATGTGATCAACACAGGGCCAATCAGAATTGTCCTTGACAGAAGGTCAGGGGTCATGCAGCTTTATAGGACAGTCAGGTCATAGGACAGTAAGAGGAGAATGAAAACTCCCCCTACAAGCTTTAACCAGTCACTGATAGAAGTTATCAGCATGCTATATACTGCTGATAAGAAAGGGTATTTAGCAGTTTATATTTACTAAACTAATTGCATTTCCATGTTCTGTATACTGTGGAAGACCAGATATAGTCAATATAGGGTCCTGGGTTTAGTAAGACATTAAACCCCTAGTATACTGGACGGTTATGCTGGGGCTGTCCTTAAAGATTTGTTTGCTAGTGTCCAGTCACCTGATGGTAGCTACATAACTCAATCATTTAAAACGAACAGTGTGTCCTGTAATGTAAAATAATATTTTCCCCTTTTGGGTATTGTTTTCCACATTCGCTAAACTAAAGGAAAAATTCCCTTGCATAGCCTATTTGCCTGTAGTAAGTCAATACCATAGACTTGCAGACTCTCACAAGGAGCAGTGAAACACAACTACGGTGTAGCAGAGTCTTCACAAGTAATGCCAACCTTTGGCCAATTTCACGTACATATACTTTAGAATACAAACTACAGATTAAAAAATATTTTTTTTTCTAAAAATAAGTATTCTTTTAACATGAATATCTAAAAAAAAAGTGGGCCCTTATTCACGGGGCCACATATATGAACCGCTGTGTTTCCACTAAGGGTACGCTGCACAGCATTGTCTCAGGTCGGAGTTCTCACTGAGAGTACCAGGCCTTGAATGAACGGTCAGGAACCAGAAGGTCCTGTTTGCAATCATCTGATTAATGTTATAGCTAAATAAATAAGTTATAAAAATAAAGATAAGTTGGCTAGATCAGGGTTTAATTGAGGTCAATGCAAGGCCCTTTTCAGACGGATGCTCTTCCGTCAAGCGGATCCACCTGCTCACATCTCCACTGACATTTACCGATCCATAGAGTCCATAGAGTCCGATCGGGTCTGCCTGAAAAACAGACAGATCTATAGGTACTGTAAATATCTCCTAAACGTGCAGAGTTTAGGAGATATTTACTGTACATGTTGCCCGATGACGTCACCGACGAATGCGCTCTGAAGTTACATTCAGAGTCGTGTGCCGTAAACTGCGGCTCCCATGTACATGCGTGGGATGTCCGCATTGCGGCTCCAGCCACATAGGCCCCTTTCACACGGGCGGACCGTTCAGGTGCTCCATGCTTGTCTATGGACCATCGGATGTCAGCGGTGACCATGTTCGTTGACATCCGATCCGGTCTGCTAGAATCTGACGGATGGGGATATGTCGCCATCCGTCCTGGCGGATCGGGTAAGATCTGATGAAAACGGACATACTGTCTGCTTTCATCTGATCTCTCCATAGACAAGCAGCAGCGCTCAACAAGCCCCTCCCCACTCAGTTAGCAGAGAGGGACCTGTCATCTGCCAGCTCGGCGGAGAACAATGGAGAGATCGCCCGCTGAGCTGGCGAACCGCTGCAACGGATCCGTCCCCATGTGGAAGGGGCCTTACACAGCCCGCAAACTCGAAGGAAGATGGGTGAAGATGGAAGCCTTTTCAGCAGTTACAGCTCGCAGCTGGACAGGCTTCGTTTTAAGGTAGGTTTCCCATAATGTGCTAGCATGCGATGCATACTAACACATTATGGCTTTACCTTGCAGGTTCCAGGAAAAAAAACACACAGAGGATTATCACTGCTTTCAGATATGTAAACACTTGAATGTCCACAGCCATAGTACTATTTGAAAGGATTTCTGTGTGCATGACAACATACTAATATCATGACTGACAACATTACATCCATTGCTTGTGTATGGATACACAGACTGTCAAAAATGATCTCCATATCCAATTCTCAGCACACATTATTCTTTGTATCGTTAGTATTTTGCAGAGGTTTTTAAGTGATGCTTTATGCAATATGCAATAACAAGCTCTGACCCCTATTTTCTGACAGAATCTAGAGACTGTTACAGGAGAAGAAAAAAAAAGACAAATATCAATTATTAATATGGAAGACCCAGAGTGGAGTCATTTTTGCCCTACTTAGCGAATGCTTTTGCCTGGCTCTGTATTATATATATGTGCCACATTCTGTATTGAAAGTTAAGCTTGCAGCAGGAATTCAATGAGGAACAATTTGTGCAATTCAGAAAATAGACACGGTAGCTTTCTCCTAGCAGCACATTTAGCATTCAATCAGAGACGTTGCAAATGTTCCCTACATTGAGAGAAAATAAACACATTGTCAGTATGCCATTTAGTATGAAGACACTGCGGTGGCAGCATGTGACTAAAATGTGTGATCGAGGGAAGAAAACACTCTTAGCATTCTCCTCTACCTGATATGGTTAAATATATAGTGTGGAGCGCAAACATTCTGTTGTGTACAGGGATGTGCAAATCATATGGCCGACGCCTGGGACATGTAGTTCCGGGCATCGGGCAGGTGGACACCAGAGCTTGATTTGCTGCTTAGCATGAGTGCTAATCAAGTGCAATTGTGTTGCTAGCTGTGTTTGGTCAATTTGATCACATGGTACAGACAGGGGCAATCATAGCCCATCTGTACCATGTGGTTTGACCACAGCTAATCAGAACAAAACAAACAGAATGAATCAGTTTATTTCAGTACAAATGCTTTCCTAGAAATGTAATGCAAAAAAATAAAAAAATCCCGATCATTTCCCCAGAGTAGTACAATGTTACTATGGTAACATTGGGGGTTATTTACTAAAGGCAAATCCACTTTGCACTACAAGTGCAAAGTGCACTTGGAACAAATAACTAGGGTTGCCACCTCATCCCTTTAAAAAGGAACACATCTGAATTACACAGATTCTGAGGCCAATTTAATACAGATAAGGCACCAAGTGAGTTTAATTGCCGACCACCGCCGCAGTTAATTGCGCGAGAGCCCGTAGCTCTACGTCGCGCCTTTTGCGGCCACTAGGGGGCAAGTCCCGTGCGTGTGCCCGGCGGGCGCGATCTCCACCGGGCACACGCGATCGCTCGTTACAGAGCGGGAACGGGAGCTGTGTGTGAAACACACAGCGCTCGTTCCTGTCAGCGGGGAAACGCTGATTCTGTTCATACAATGTATGAACAGAAGATCAGTGATTCCCCCTAGTGAGGCCACCCCCCCATACAGTTAGAACACAAATAGGAACACACTTAACCCCTTCCCCGCCCCCTAGTGTTAACCCCTTCACTGCCAATGGCATTTTTATAGTAATACAATGCATTTTTATAGCATTGATCGCTAAAAAAATGCCAATGGTCCCAAAAATGTGTCAAAAGTGTCCGAAGTGTCCGCCATAATATCGCAGTACCGAAAAAAAAACGCTGATCGAATACCACCAAAAGAAAGCTCTATTTGTGGGAAAAAAAGGACGCCAATTTTGTTTGGGAGCCACGTCGCACGACCGCGCAATTGTCAGTTAAAGCGACGCAGTGCCGAATCTCAAAAAGTGCTCTGGTCTTTGGACAGCAATATGGTGCGGGGCTGAAGTGGTTAATTACCACCTTAATTGGCCACAGAACCTGTGTAATTAATATATGTTCCTTTTTAAAGGGATGAGGTGGCAACTCTACAAATAACCTAAAAAAGAAAGCCAATACAGAAACCACATCTAAGAACTGGTAAACTGCAATATAATATGTTTTGTTTTTTTGGGATTTAAAGAATATGTTACCCCAACATTTCATATTCCTGATATGTGCATGCTGTACCATGTACAGTGGAAGCTCGGATTGCGAGTAACGCGGCTAACAAGTGTTTCACAATACAAGCACTGTATTTAAAAAAAATCCTGACTCGGTTTGCAAGTGTTTTCTCGCAAAACAAACAGGATTCAAGCCGAAGCAGTGTGCAATACCGCATTTGGCCTGAGGTGGGGGCGCCTGAGCCAAGCAGAGCCAAACTGCACCGTTCGGAGCTGCTCTGAAAATCTCGGAAATATTTCGTTCCCGAGCCTTTCCGAGTTCAGCCGAAGTGTTCTCAGCCCTTTCCAGATGTTTTTGGCACCCCCCACCTCTGGCCACATGCGGTATTGCATGCTATTGAAGTCAATGCGGAACCAATTATTTTTGTTTCCATTGACTTTAATGAGGAAACTCGCTTTGATATGCGAGTACTTTGAATTACGAACATTCTCCTGGTTCCACTGTACTTGTGTTAAAAGGTATCCTGTTCTCTTTGTATTGCTTCCTTTGTGTGAAACCCCTGGTGTTCCTGCCAGTCTACTCATGCTCTCCAAAACTTGTCCAATTAAAAAATTCTTTTGCATCCATTAAGAAAATGCAAAGCAGTATGGCGTCCATACTGAGTTGGTGACCTCCTGTGATCAAAAACTCATGAGTCCTGAAATCTAATGGAGATCACTGTAGTAGCAGGGTATACTACAGTGATTTCCAGCTTCGGATCCCATAGATATGGTATATGCATACGTACAGTTGTCCAAGCTTGACCAATGTAACTATGTAAAAATATCCATACCTGGAATATTTTAACTATCATTAAAGTGGTTGTAATGTTTTTTTTATCTTAAAGTTAAGTTCCACTTAAATGTGGAACTTCTGCTTATCTGTCTGCTCCCCCCTCCGGTGCCACATTTGGCTCCTTCAGGGGGGAACAGGTACCGTTTTTGAAAGGTACGATTCTCCATTTCCGGGAAACAGGGCCGCAAAGCCGGTCTCTCGGAAGTTCGGCCCCCTCCTCCTTCCTCCGCCACTGGACCAATTCGAAAGCCCAGCTCGCTTCACGCATGCATAGCAGGGAACCAGCTGTGAAGCCAAAAAGGCTTCACTGCCGGGTTCCCTTAACAGGATGGCGGTGGCTGCACCCGACAGCCGACCCGAAGATCGTCTGGGGTCCCGACATCCTATTCTCCCTGGACAGGTAAATGTCCATACATTAAAGTCAGCAGCTGAAGTATTTGTAGCTGCTGACTTAAATTTTTTGTGGGGTGGCTGTACCTTCTCGTTAATGCATTCTATGCATTAAGATGAAAAGCCTTCTGTGTGCAGAAGCCCCCCTCCGCCTCCCTAATACAGTGCCTGCCCGCCGAGAATGTGTTTTTAGCACAACAGCATCGCGTTGATTCTCGGCAATAGGGTGCCGACATCTCGCACTCGCTGGAATAGTAAAAGCACATTCCAGCGAGCGCGTCATAGAAGGATCTGTGGTGGATTCCCGCCAATTCTACACGTGGGCGGCGTTTGTTATGAATCCTGAAGGGGAAGTCCCCGGCGTATTTTAAATAAAAATCCGGAATGGGTTTCCCCCTCAGGAGCATACCGGGTCCTTAAGTCTGTTATGGGTTGTAAGGAGACCCCCCCCTACGCCGAAAAAACGGCGTGGGGGTCCCCCCACAATCCATACCAGACCCGTATCCAAAGCACGCCAGCCGGCCGGTCAGGAGGGGAGTGGGGGCGAGCGAGCAGCATGCCCTCAACATGGGGGGTCAGGTCCTTTGGGGCAGGGGGGCGCACTGCGGCCCCCCCACCCCACAGCACCCTGTCCCCATGTTGATGAGGACAGGGCCCCTTCCTGACAACCCTGGCCGTTGGTTGTCAGGGTATGCGGGTGGGAGGCTAATCGGAATCTGGGAGCCCCCCCCCCGGGGGGTCTTCTCCGCTCTCCGGGGGTCTTCTCCGCTCTCCGGGGGGTCTTCTCCGCTCTCCGGGGTCTTCTCCCGCTCTCCGCTCTTAATTCCGCGCTCTCTGGTGCCTTCTTTCTGTTCAGGACTGGCCGCCGCTTCTGTCACGTCTTCTTCTTCTTCTCTCTTCTCTTCTCCAGATGTTGACGCGACGCTTCCTCCCGCTGTTATGCCGGGCGCGCGGCTCCCAGTGACTTATATAGGCCTATCTTGTGACATCGCAGTCCCATCATGCTCCGGTAGGTACCACGTGGTACCTACCTACGTGCTACCTACCCACGTGGTACCTACCAGAGCATGATGGGACTGCAACGTCAAGATAGGCCTATATAAGTCACTGGAAGCGTCGCGCCCGGCATAACAGCGGGAGGAAGCGTCGCGTCAACATCTGGAGCAGAGAAGAGAAGAAGAAGAAGACATGACAGAAGAGGCGGCCAGTCCTGAACAGAAAGAAGGCACCGGAGAGCGCCGAATCAAGAGCGGAGAGTGGGAGAAGACCCCGGAGAGCGGAGAAGACCCCCCGCAGAGCGGAGAAGGCCCCCGGAGAGCGGAGAAGACCCCCGAAGAGCGGAGAAGACCCACCCCCCGCCGAAGATGTCGGAAGAAGCCCACCGGAGGGGGGCGCTTTTATAAAAGCGACCAAACACCCCCCCCCCCCCCCGGCGGCCAACTAATAAAATATTTCAATACCCTGTGTGGTTTATTTGTGTTTACACTTTTCTTGCAGGTGAATGGGTAGGGGTACCCCATACTCATTCACTTAGGGTGGGGGGCTGGTATCCGAAAACCAACGGCCAGGGTTGTCGGGAAGGGGCCCTGTCCTCATAAACATGGGGACAGGGTGCTCTGGGGTGGGGGGGGGGGCCGCAGTGTGCCCCCTGCCCCAGAGCACCTGACCCCCCCCATGTTGAGGGCATGCTGCCCAGTACGGCTCAGGAGGGGGGGGGGAGCTCGCTCGCCCCCACTCCCCTCCTGACCGGCCAGCTGGCGTGCTTTGGATACGGTCTGGTATGGATTGTGGGGTGTAGGGGGGGTCTCCTTACAACCCATAACTAAGGGCCCGGTATGCTCCTGAGGGGGAAACCCATGCCGGATTTTTATTTAAAATCTGGCGGGGACTTCCCCTTCAGGATTCATAACAAACGCCGCCCACGTGTAGAATTGGTGGGAATCCACGTCGGATCGCCGTCGCTTCTATGAGGGCTTTGTCTCCATCGCGGCAAGCCAGCTCGGCGCTGGCTCCCGCGATGGGGCTCGCAGGTGGTCAATCTCGCCGAGAAAGGGAGCGAGATTGACACAATACCACTGTACTTACCGGAGACCGATCTCTGTCCAGCGATGTCCACAAGTGTCTCAGCCTTCCGGGAGTTTCCCTCCTGATTGTCTGAGATACTGCAACGGTGCCATTGGCTCCCACTGCTGTCAATCAAGGTCAGTTGACTAATCAGGAGAAAGAGGGGGCGAGGGCTGAACCACAGCGCTTTGTCTGAATGGACACATGGAGCTGAAGCTAGGCTTGGGTGCCCCCATAGCAAGCTGCTTGCTGTGGGGGCATTCAGCAGGAGGGAGGGGCCAGGAGCACAGAAGAGGGACCCGAGAAGAGGAGGACCCAGGCTGCTCTGTGCAAATCCACTGCAACAGAGTAGGTAAGTATAAGTGCCGGTTAACTCTGGGGCGACCAGTCAGGCGACTTAGCCGCCTGACAAGTCACACTCCATGCATTGCAATGGAACCGTTCTAATGGGAGCAGCTCAAGTCGTTCAGACTTAGAAAAAGATTCCTGTACTACTTGGAGGTGACTTCGGAGCAGCTTGCATTGACATACTATAGAAATCGTTTGTAAGCCATGCTGAAGTCGCGCTGTGCGGGGTAGCTTCAGAGTCGGGAGACTTTGAAGCCGCCCCAGTGAGAAAAAATTTGACTTTACAATCACTTTAAATATGCTTTAAAATTAGAAGCCATTGATCTCTGTAGGTTTAAGTTCTGTGGGGTAATTTATCATAAATGTTCACAGGGAAAAAAAACAAATACAAAAAACATTTAATTATTTTCAAAATCTCTTGCCAGAAGTGAGTTGGCAGCCTGCAAGGAAAGAAGTGTGCACGATTCCCCCATCAACACAGACAGTGTTGACAGAGGAATCCCTCCTGTAGAGCAATTGTCTCCTCCTGGTGGTGGGGCAAAGACAGTGATTATCACTAGTGGCTATAGCAGCCGCTTGTGATAATCGCAAGCGAATCCAGCAGGCTGGATGTACCCAAGTTGATTGATCGATCAACTTTATACATTCATCCTGCCCATTAACCCCTCGGTGCCGGGCATACGTAAATATACAGCCTCTCGACGCCTGGTCCTTAGAGCTGAGGGGCTGTATATTTGTGTTAATTGCTGCACGCTCCCAGCACAGTTACCATCGACTAACAGAAAGCTCCTGGTCGCAAAACGTTTTTGGACCATGTGACTGATGTGACAGTTAATCACCGCTTAAGCCCCCCCTACCCTGGCATTATAAACCGCTTAAGAGCCCAGCAGGTTAATGGTTTGAATCGTGATTGGCCGGCCTAAGGACAACACAGAGCAGGTAGATGCACAAAATGAGTGGAAAATCAAAATGCTGGAACGCAACTTAAAGGACTTCATAGCAGCTCTTGAGGATGAGTTGCTCCAGACTGTCTGCAGCTACAGAGGTCAGTAAGAGCTTGTATCAAAGCTTATTTATTGCTCATGAATGATTTATGATTTATTTTGAAGGACAAATTATCACTTTATTTTTCTTACAGTGGATAAAAAGGTTCCTAAGTAATGGCCCTAGGCAAACGGATTTAGCCGCAACCAGAAAAAGTGAATTATATGGTATATTTTCTTCAGATTTGTTACTTTCTTATTATTTTTTTGTACACTTTGAAAGGTATTCCCTTTTATACAACATGTCAAAATCACTGACTAGCTTAATAAAAAGTTGGCTTTATGCCTCTGGAAAAAAAGATGCTACACTTTTCCCGACATAGCTGGCAACAAAATCAGAAGTTCTTTCACCACATGAAACATACAGTTTACAGCTCTATGCAAATTGGAGCTTCTAAAGATGATAGGGCAGATGGCAGCTAGACCCAGTGCTGTGGGCCAGTGTAAACTGGCATTGCAAATGGCAGAGTTGTGGCTTTGCAGCCAGATTCTTCTAATGATGTAGCCAAATACTCACATTGTCTGGTTGTCTAATAGGCAGAAACACTGGTAGTCCAAAGGGAAGAAAATTTCATTGTCAGAAAGACATTAAAAAGCAAGAACGTAAAGGAGGAAAACTGAACATATGCATGTTCACACTCGGCTCTACATATTCTAAATATAGGGAGAGTGTTAACCAGGCTCATCACAACTATCTTTAACTCACCTGTTGTGTGAGTTAGTAAAAATCCTGGGACTGTATAAAAGAAATAAACTTAAAATATGCAGTAAAAAGATAGTGTAATGCAATGAGATGCTCTACCAAATGAACTGACATTCAAAACCAGGACATTTCTCACATGTTAAAATAAGCATTTTTTGCTATAGAATTACCGTATTTATCGGCATATAACATGCACATGCATTTTAAATAAAGAACTTTGAAGCAAAATAAGGGTCAGTGCCCACCTGCCGTCTAAAAATTGCCCATCAATGCAGCTTGATCAATGCCCATCCACAGCCTCACAATTGCTCATCAATGCAGCTTGATTAATGCCCATCTGCAGCCTCCTTATTGCCATGCCGTCATGTTACATACAGCGAGAATCTCCTGTTTACGCGGCAGCCTCTTTATTACAAAGTCCTGCCTCCTGGACCGGCTTCTATGATAGACAGAACACTGGTCCAATGCCGCTGATCTGCCGATATGGTTCCTCCCATCGATATGGTTCCCTGCTTGACTGCGCAGGTACAGACAAAGGCGCCGGAAATCACTGAACCTGATCAGCTGTAGCAACAGATCCAGGCGACATGGAATTTGCTGTAAGTGGCCAGTCGGCCCCACGTCCTCGCTGCGCTCGCTCGGCCTCCTGGCTCTTTTTTTAACATCCTCCAATCCACAGGGATGGTAAGGAATGAGCCTGGATGCCGCCTGAGCCGCACAGCTGTTCAGGTTCGGAGATTTCCGTGAGCTTTGTCTGTACCTGCACAGTCAAGCAGGGAACTATTTCGATAGGGGAACTAGCTCGACAAGACACCGGCCCAGGAGAGGGGACTTCCTTTACAGAGGCTGCTGAGCAGTGGCGCTGATGCTCAAAGTTTTTGGGGGGGCGCAAAGGAAAAAAAAAATTGCAGTCTTGCTGTGCCCAAACGCAGCCACTGTGCCATGCTATCAAACGCAGCCACTGTGCCATCAATTCGCACCACTGTGCCATGCCATCAAATGCAGCCACTGTTCCATCAATTCGCACCACTGTTCCATGCCATTAAACCAGCCAATGTGCCATCAATTGTCACCACTGTGCCATGCCATTAAACGCAGCCACTGTGCCATCAATTGTCACCACTGTGCCCTTTAATGGTTGCCGCTGTGCAAATTGTCCCCACTGTGCCCTGTAAATTGCTCTCTCTCCCCCCCCCAGCCCGGTACTTACCTTTATTGGAGTCAGGCATCCACGTCCCACGATGTCTTCTCCCGCCCTCGATGACTGACAGGCGTCTCAGCCAATCAGGTTACCGGTAGCCAGAACCGGCCAACCTGATTGGCTGAGACGCCTGTCATCTTATCCAAGGGGCATACAGTCTGAGCGCTCCGAGAATAAGCTTCTGGGACCCGAGGGCCTTACTGGGAAAGCCTATCAGAGCTGTTGGCTCTGATAGACATTTCCGTACAGCCAACCAGCTGGCGTTATTCAGATGGCCGGACATGAGTGCCGACCATCGGAATAACAGCGGTAGCGGCGATAATAACATAGATTTGTGCAATGCATGAATCTATGTTATTAGACTCAGTGGCGGTGAGAGCCAAAGGGGGCGGCACTCCAGCGCCCTCTAAGGACGAACCGCCACTGCTGCTGAGTAAACAGAAGATTCTCGCTGTATGTAATCTGACGGTGCTTGTTCCGCCCCCCTCCCCATTCTCTCCGAGGCAGCCCGAATTGCAGTATCGGCGTATAACACGCGCACATTTTTTGCAACCGATTTGCAGGGTTAAAAAGTACAGTACTTAGGACCCCCAAACATTATATATTTTTGAAAGCAGAGACTCCAAAGAATAAAATAGTGGTTGTTTTTATGTTGCTTGATACTTGAGCAGCCATTTTTTAAAAGCTAATTTTCAGGAAAATATACACTTTAACCACTACACCCCCGGACCATTTGGCTGCCCAAAGACCAGAACACTTTTTGCGATTCAACACTGCGTCGCTTTAACTGACAATTGCGTGGATATGCAACGTGGCTCCCAAACAAAATTGACATCCCTTTTCCCCCACAAATAGAGATTTATTTTGGTGGTATTTGATCACCTCTGCGGTTTTTATTTTTTGAGCTATAAACAAAAAATAGAGCGACAATTTTGAAAAAAAAAAAGCAATATTTTTTACTTTTTGCTATAATAAATATCCCCAAAAATATATATAAACAAAAATGTTTTCCCTCAGTTTAGGCCGATATGTATTCTACATATTTTTTCTGGAAAAAAATGCAATAAGCGTCTATTGATTGGCTTGCGCAAAAGTTATAGCGTCTACAAAATAGGGATTATATATTTTTTTTTACTAGTAAATGTGGCGATCTGTGATTTTTATTGTGACTGCGACAATATGGCGGACACATCGGACACTTTTGATGCCATTTTGGGACCATTGTCGTTTATACAGCTATCAGTGCTATAAAAATGCACTGATTACTGTAAAAATGACACTGGCAGTGAAGGGGTTAACCAGTAGGGGCGCTGAAGGGGTTAAGTGTGTTCTAACCGTAGGGGGGATGGGCTACGTGTGACACAACACTGATCACCGCTCCTGATTAGAGGGAGCGGTGATCAGTGTCCTTGTCACTCGGAAGAATGGGGAAATGCTTGTTTACATCAGCATTTCCCCCGTACTTCCTCTCCGTGAGACGATTGCGGGACTCCCGGGGAAATCGAGTCCACGGGACCCGCGGTCACACTCACCGAGCTCACAGAGTTGCGCGCGCCCACAATGCTGCGTCTTAAAGAGCAACATATCTATACACGTTGATCTGCCCAGCCCTGCCATTTTTCCGACGTATAACGGCGCGCAAGCCGGTAGAAAAGTGGTTAAAGAATTTTAGTGAACACAAACCCCCAAAAATATTTTTTTTTGGCCTAAAATATAAAAAGATGATGTTATTGTTGAGTAAATAAAAACCCAACATGTCATGTTTTAAATTTGCGCACGGTGATGGAATGGTAATAAACGATAGCACCTATAAATCCCCATAGGCAACATTTACAGATTACCAGTTTAGAGTTAATCAGGCAGGTCAGGTGATAGAATTATTGTTCTCACTTTGGCATTCGTTGTGATACCTTGTTTACATATGCTTGTGAGACCTATGTATGCGTTTGCATACATATGTATTTTTTCATTTATTTTATTTGCATTTTTTTTTTACACTGCCTTTGCATTTTATTCTATTTTTTCCACTTTATTGCAATCAAAAGGGATGACCAACATACTTGTGATAGCATGAGTAGTGACAAGTACTTTTTTACTGGGAAATCTGGAGTCTGGAGTCTATTACAAGTAATGGCTTGAAAACATCAAACTGAAACCAACTCTGACATATTCATGTACAATGCAGGAACAGAAGTCATGCCCTTTACAGGACAACAGCAAGGGCCTGCCCAAATTCCGAAGGGTCAGACTGTGGTGTTGGCAGCCAGGGGAATGGGGAAAAGGTAAACAAGCATTTAATTCATGCAATGTTGGAGGGTAGATTTAACGGGAGCCTGGAGTTGGGATTAAGTTTATACATTTTAAAAGTTATTTCAATTTGTGTTCTAAAAGCACTTTCAAGTTTCTTTATCCTCCTCCACAATGCTAATCTATCCCCCCTTTTGCCCCCTAAATGCATACTTACCTTGCAATTGTGCCCATGATGTCCGATCTTTGTTTACATTTTGGTGCCATTCTTTGGTGTGCTAATGTGGTAGAAATGGGGACAGCCTATCTCCGCTATCCCTGATTTGTCAGTGTGCCTGTCACACAGACAGGCGAATTGGCCGAAAAGTTTGTTGTTGGGTGGGAGGAGCCTGATGGGAAATTCTGAGAAACTGGTTCCACATCTGGTCCTCCTCTCTTGTGAATGACTGCAGATGGCAGCAGAAAGACTCCATAGCCCAATAATAGAGTTAACCACACATAGGGGGAGATTTACTAAAACTGGAGAGCTCACAATCTGGTGAAGCTGTGCATGGTAGCCAATCAGCTTCTAACGTCAATTTGTTCAATGAAGCTTTGGCAATATAACGTGGAAGCTGATTTGTTTCTCTGCAGAAGTGAGCCTCATTTTGCACTCTCCAGCTAATAAACCCCAAAGTGTTCTGTGAGACACAAGTTGAGAGAGTGAGAGAACCCTTATGATAGGTCAGCTCATATACGGTATGAAAATGCCTGAGTACAGCCAATTAAATTATTGAGGTCTAGCTACCAGATAAGATGTGGTCCTATGATTGAAGGTATAGCACTGAAAGCGATATGAAGTTGAGGTAAGCTGAGAGAACACAAATCAGCTTACCTCCCAGGTACCGACAGTACTCAAATATGCGGCCTCTCGGCGGGCAGTCCTTGGAGCTGAGCGGCCGCATATTTGCATACCAATTAGCCAACACAGCTTTGCTGAGAGCACACACCCTGCGGCGACTAACGAAAAGCTCCTAATTGCTTCTTGCAATTGAGAGATTTCCGATCATGTGATTGCTGTGACAGCCAATCACCGCAGTCACATGATCATAAACCCCTGCCCCACCTCCTGGCATCTGAAACCTCTTAAAGGGTTGGCGCAAAAGACTTAAAGAGATTGTAAACCTCAGACATAATATATGAACAAAGTATATTGCTCTATACTGTACATTTATCTAAATTAAGAGCACCAAGTGTAATTTCTGTCTGCTCTCTCATTACTTTGCTATCAGTGTGGTCACTTCTGACACCAGGGGAGGGAGCTTCAGCACACAGCCTTTGATTGGCAGCCTCAGCTCATTCCTGTGTGTCCTGTAAAGGGGGATGTGTTCCTTCCCTCTAATCATTTCTCAGAGCTCTGAATACTGAGCTCTGCAGTGTGTATTTTCAACTCTCTAGCCCTGTTTTCTGACAGCTCAGACATGCTTTATAAATTCTGCACTTTGAACAGATGTAAAGAAGAGAATACTGCAGCTAAATAGGTACAACTTATGTAGGATGATTTGTTTAATCTCTGTGTATCACCTGAGGCCAGTAACTTCATTGGGTATATGTAAGGGTTTACAACCACTTTTAATACTAGCAGGCATTGATGAAAAGGCCAATAAAACCCCATACTGTATTAAAAAAGGGAATGCTGTATGAAAGGAAGTAGAATGTAACCACTGTAAAACATATTTGTCTGAAACACATCTAAAATACTAGTGCTTTGGGCTCTGGCCACAAGGAGGATATAACAGGGGAAATTAGTGTTTAGAGATAGCCAAGATTATTAGCTAACATGGCACAGATTACTTTACACCAGAATTGGGTAGGATTGAGCCATATATGACAACATTAGTCACAATTACAATTATTAAATGAATGGTTTAAAGACTGAACATTATTTACCAATATTAGGATGCTTCAGGAGACGACAGATTCTTGCTTCACGCTCCAGTTTCTGGTGATCTGTCAATGAAAAAAGATACAATTTAAGAGAGAGAAGCATTTTACCATTACCGGACACTTAAAGTGAGAAAACGGATGTGTAGCTAACCACATATAACACCTGATCTGTGGGACCTAATATGAGTTTTTTTTATTAAATAAAAATAAGCACAGCTCTCCCCTAGTGTGTGTACCCCTAAATCTGGGTACACACCCTACAAATTTCGACCGGTTCCTGAGCAACCAACCAACATTTACCATGTGTGTGCCCTGGTGAACCACCTCCCTCCCAGCATCCTTTGATTACAAAAATGGAAGGAGCCAGGTGGGAATTGTTGGCTGAACAGTGACATCTGTTAGATTATATTGTGCAGCCTAAGCGTATAGTGAAAATAATCTATGCATGTATACCCAGCTAAAGATGTTTCAGTACAGCACATCAAGTATACAGTATAGGTATTTTTTGGGTCTTCTGCACTGATGACACCAGCCAATATACAGGGTGGGCCATTTATATGGATACATCTTAATAAAATGGGAATGGTTGGTGATATTAACTTCCTGCTTGTGGCACATTAGTATATGTGAGGGGGGAAACTTTTCAAGATGGGTGGTGACCATGGCGGCCATTTTGAAGTCGGCCATTTTGAATCCAACTTTTGTTTTTTCAATAGGAAGAGGGTCATGTAACACATCAAACCTATTGGGAATTTCACAAGAAAAACAACTGTGTGCTTGGTTTTATTGTAACTTTATTCTTTCATGAGTTATTTACAAGTTTCTCTTTGTTTACAGCCATTGACATGTCGCCGAGGTTAACACCTGTGGAGCAGATAGAAATTGTGTTGATGTCTGGTGAAAGCAGTAACCGGGTCATTGCAGCAGATTTCAATGCAAGACAGCCTACGAGACCACCCATCTCCCATGCTACAGTTAGCATACTGCTTGCTACGTTTCGTAAAACTGGTTCAGTGTTGTATTTGCCAAAATGTGGATGCATGAAATCTGTCTAATGAAGAAACATCAGTGGCTGTCCTAGCTTCATTCAGCAAGCGCCCACAGCGTAGCACTCGCCGCATGTCACTGGAGAGCACATTGAACACATTTTATAAGTGGTCAGAAACTTGTAAATAACTCATGAAAGAATAAAGTTATGTTAAAACCAAGCACACCATTGTTTTTCTTGTGAAATTCCCAATTCACATGACCCTCTTCCTATTGAAATAACAAAAGTTGGATTCAAAATGGCAGACTTCAAAATGGCCGCCATGGTCACCACCCACCTTGAAAAGTTTCCCCTCTCACATATACTAATGTTCCACAAACAGGAAGTTAATATCACCAACTATTCCCATTTTATTAAGGTGTATCCATATAAATGGCCCATCTTGTAGTTTACAAAAAAACAAGGTCTCACTCTCAAAACACCAACCAACTGTAACATACTGTTCTGCACATCGCAGACCTGGAAGAGACGGATCCTCTTTTTTTTTTTTGCATCACAATAAGGGGCACACAGGCTCACATATCAATACAGCAATAGGCCTACATGCTTGCTGCCTTCTTCTTTTAGTCATGTTAATCAATACACCTGGTTTGTCAGGCAGGTATCTTTGGGGGTAATTTTATCAAAAAATAAATGAAATTGTAAAGATTTGCTCACATAAAGTGCATACTTAGAATTTTGACCAGTTTGCAATTTCTTTTTTAAAGAATACATTACCCCAACATATCATATTGCTGATATGTGTATGTTGTAACATTACTCCTGTTCTCTTTGTATTGCTTACTATGGCTGAAATACCTGGTGATCCTGCTAGTTCGTTTTCTCTCTTATTTCAAACTGACCATGCTAAGCATGAGAGCCCCTCCATCCGAGTAGGGCCAGTTTTCTTGCTGTGCTGGAGTGCTGGCAAAAGAGGCTTTGTGTGCTGTTTGAGGCACCTGTGCCGGGGTTGCCTACCCCTGGTATAGGGTGCGGGTTCACCTTCATTCTGTTTGATAATTGGACCTAACCAGAATATGGTTAACTACTAAATTTTCCGGCAATGGAAGCAAATTATAAAGTCCTAACACGCTAGTATCTTGTACCTGCCAAAGTGGCTAAATACACTCCCAATCATTCAGCCCTCTGTTTCAGGGGCTGCACAGATACAGGTACACACATGTATATATGGTGGAAATTTCTTACAATTCTTTTGGGGGAAAATCTTTGAACTAATGTTCAAAATGTTCCAAAAGCCGCTAGCACCAGACCCTGCCATAGCATTACTTAATCTGAAACCAGATCATCTAACATTCTCCCAATTTAAGCTTTTTGTTCAACTTTCAACCGCTGCTAAGCAAACAATGGCGAAAGCATGGAAATCACCAAAACTAAGAACAGAATGAATTCTGCAATGTCCCATGCTAAAATGTCAGCTATTGAAGGTAACAATATTCAGAAATTCAAGAAAATGTGGAACCCAGGGGCGGACTGACCATTGAGTCACTCGGGCACTCTGGAGTGGAGGTCATCTGTAAGCCCGGGGGCCCATAATCTTCTATTGCCCGGGGGCCCCATGAGTTGTCAGTCCGCCCCTGGTGGAACCCATGGATAAAGACTCATTTACCCCCAAATTTTAATGATTCAGTCTTTCAGCCATGGTAACTGATTATTTAACAAAACCGTGTAACCACACTTCTATTTATACATGAAATAACTATACTGAACCACGCCCTGGTACCTGAACCGACGTTGTGAGCTTACTCTCTCACTATTCTTTCTCCCCCCCCTTTTTCTTATAACTTTCTTTTCTTTTTAAGTTAATGTATAACATTTGATTATCTATATCATTCAGCTCTATATCAATACATGATAGATTTACATATATACAATTTTTTTTTAGGATAACCTTTGTTAGGTATTAATAGTACAGGGTTGTCCCGATATTTTTTAGGACATACTAACATGATAAAATACCGTACTTTTTTTACATAGAACAATTAATTTTTCTTTAAAGGAACACTAAACATTATAAAAGATAATAATAAAAAAAAAATAACAAAGAATTTTCTTGTTACAAAAAAAGTACTATTTAGTACTTACAAGTACTCCACTGTGCAGCTCGTTTGGACAACCCTGCAATATTCATACTAACATGAGTGAACAATTAATTAAAGCCTAAAGATAATAATAAAAAAAAAATAACTGAACCTGTTCTTCTGGGGTCCCTCGGTGGCTGTTTTGCCTCCTCCCTCACATGGTGGTTAGTTCTTGCGGGGCGTGCTCCAGTGATACAGCCGGCGGCTATAGCCACTCACTGTATTACTCGGCCCCACCCCCAGGCGCATCATTGGATGTGATTGACAGCAGTGTGAGCCAATGGCTGTGCTGCTTACAATCAACCAATGAATGAGCCGAGAAGCCGTCTGAGAAGTCTGTGCCTTCATGGCACGGGACTTTTGAGGGGTTAGGTAAGTAAACGGGGGCCTTGGGGGGAGGGGGCGCTAATCCACAGATGTTTTACTTGTTTTACTTTAATGCATAGAATGCATTAAGGTGCAAAAACTTTTACCTTTACAACCCCTTTAATTGTGTGTGATGAAGTTTAACACACACAAAACATACTATGTTACCTACATATATTATTTTTATTGTTTTACTGTTTAACAAAAGAGCTTATTCATATATTTTCTTGTATATGTAACAATGTAATTTCATTTTATTGTGCAATCAATACATCTTTTTTGACAAGGAAAATTTGAATTAACATTTTAAAGATATACAGCCATTTAATAAGGATAGAAATGATGACCACAGTAGACTACAGAAACAAATCTGTATTCATCTCTCATGGGTTTTAATTTTGATCATTTTAGTGACTGCTCCTCCTCTTCAAACAACCGCAAACAGGCATAATGCAATTCTTACATAAAAGCAAATAACTGATGAAAGCACATCGCTCCCTATGAAGCAAAGCCTCTTGATACACAAGTATCTGCTGAAGAAAAAATTGTTAAACACTTTTTAATCTATGTAATTGCCCATCCTATTAACACCCTACATAATATAATGTCTAAGTTCCACTTTAACTTTGTTAGTGGGGAATTCTGCCTTTCTTCTTGAATTTAGCTACACAGCGCATGCACTAACAGTCCCAGCACGAAAGAAAAATATAAATCGCGCTACCTCTAAACCTTTCTTGACAGATACAAATAAAATATTGACAAGTAAATGATAACTAGTGATATATATGAAACTCACAAATATATCAAAACATTGGAGTACAATGGCCACCCATTGGTGTCCTGGCCCAGCACACACCTCACTTCCAGCATCTATGGTAGCAGTGAGATGGCTCTTTCATTACGCAGAGCTAACCTTCATACTGTATATCCTGTATTCTAGAAAATCCATTAAACACTTGGGGTTACAGGCACATTAAACATTAAACAGCATTAAACCTGTATTAAATATACACATATCTGCCCGTCTGTATTTCTTGTCAGTGTTCACTCCCCAGCCAACTGCAGCGAATTGCGGCAGGAAAAAAGAGAGCTGGTTCTTTTTTTTTCCCGCTGGGATTCGTGGCGGTTTTTGACCTGGCAGTTTTCCTGCGGTGGAGCCATGGGCGTAGGAACCGGGGGGGACGGGGGGGATGCATCCCCCCCAGGAAATAATCCAGGGGGGACAGGTATAATAAAATCCCCCCCAGGTTAGGATGACTTGGAGCGATGCTGATTGCGCTGAAAAATGTTGGCGCATTCACCTCCCTGTCTCTGGCTGCTCTGTTTAGTATTGTTTCTGTTAGCTGTTCCACCCCCAGTGCTGTGGCCGAAATGGTATGGTCTGGTTTCTGTTTTCCCCTGCTAGCTCCACCCACCACTGCTGAGAAGCCGAGCTGAGTGTGTTATTCAGCGCGGGGGTGGCTCCTGCTGTTACACAGTGTGTCCACACCAACTTCTGGAGTCTGAAACTGAGAGCCCCAGGTGAGCTGATAATAGGGGGGCGTATGGGTTGTGAGAAGAGGCTGGTGTTTGTCTGCCCTCTGCCATTCTGACTGTGCTGGTCTGGTAGAGACGGGGGAGGTTGCTGTGTAGGAGGGCTTGCAAAATGGATGCGCCCATCCACCTCAGAGCCTTATTGTATGTATAACCTGTATAACCTGCTGGGACTTGTAGTTCTCCATCATCTCCTGGGGCTCAGGTGCATGCAATCCACCATCTTTGTTCAGTTTTTCTCACTGCTGGGACTTGTAGTTCCATAGATGGTGGATTGCATGCACCTGAGCCCCAGGAGACGATGGAGAACTAAAAGTCCCAGCAGGTTATACTTACAATAAGGCTGAGTTTAATGGGTGTGGATTGCATGCACCTGAGCCCCAGGAGACGATGGAGACAGTGGCTGTGTTTGATGGCATGGCACAGTGGCTGCGTTTGATGGCATGGCACAGTGGCTGCGTTTGATGGCATGGCACAGTGGCTGCGTTTGATGGCATGGCACAGTGGCTGCAATTGTTTTTGTTTTGTTTTTTGTTTGCGCCCCCCCCCCCCAAAAAAATTTTGAGCACCAGTCGCCACTGTCCAGAGTGCTGTGTAATGTCAAAGGGGTCCTGAGGTGCGGTGCTGTATAATGTAAAAGGGGTCCAGAGGTGCGGTGCGATGCTGTGTAATGTAAAAGGGGTCCAGAGGTGCGGTGCGATGCTGTGTAATGTAAAAGGGGTCCAGAGGTGCGGTGCGATGCTGTGTAATGTAAAAGGGGTCCAGAGGTGCGGTGCGATGCTGTGTAATGTAAAAGGGGTCCAGAGGTGCGGTGCGATGCTGTGTAATGTAAAAGGGGTCCAGAGGTGCGGTGCGATGCTGTGTAATGTAAAAGGGGTCCAGAGGTGCGGTGCGATGCTGTGTAATGTAAAAGGGGTCCAGAGGTGCGGTGCGATGCTGTGTAATGTAAAAAGGGTCCAGAGGTGCGGTGCGATGCTGTGTAATGTAAAAGGGGTCCAGAGGTGCGGTGCGATCCTGTGTAATGTAAAAGAGGTCCAGAGGTGCGGTGCGATGCTGTTTATTGTAAAAGGGGTCCAGAGGTGCGGTGCGATGCTGTTTAATGTAAAAGGGATCCAGAGCTGTGTAATGTCAAAGGGGTCCTGAGGTACGGTGCTGTATAATGTAAAAGGGGTCCTGAGGTACGGTGCTGTATAATGTAAAAGGGGTCCAGAGGTGCGGTGCTGTGTAATGTAAAAGGGTCCAGAGGTGCAGGGTATTGTATAATGTAAAAGTGGACCAGAGCTGTGTAATGTAAAAGGGGTCCTGAGGTGCGGTGCTGTATAATGTAAAACAAAATAGGTCAGCGCTAAATCACAACAGTAGAATAAGGCAGCAACCCTAAGAAGGGGATCCCTCTTAACCCTTCAAAATATCATACACGTTATAAACAACTCCCAGTTTACTGAATAAGAATTTACCTGGCGAGTAAAAATGCTGTCCCCCCCAGATTTGTAAGGGTTCCTACACCCATGGGTGGAGCATACACATGGCCAGCAAAAAAAACTCTGGTGTGTACAGGGAGAAAGTTAATGAGCAGGTTCTCGGGTTCCCCCCCCCCCGAGATTCCCGGATGACTTTTTACCGCCGGGAATTCCGGTCGTGTGTACAGGCCTTGAGGCCTTATGCATGTGGAGGTGTCAAAGAAGCTACGCACTGAGTACTGCCACCCATATAAGTGAAGGGCTTTACACACATCAATGGCCTATGCATGCACACATAGCTTATTTACCATACACACTGCTTTCTTGTTTGGGTAAAGACACTATACGCACATGGATGGGTAAAGCACAGCAGATAGACCACATATGCAATCACACAACACAGCCAGAATACACACTTCCTGTCCCAGATATTTATCTGACAGACACAGGGGAGGCATCAGGAGTCTAATAAAACTTCAACGTTAAAAAAGAAAAAGTAATAAACTAGTAAAAGTGTGACTTACCCTTCCAACCTTCTATTACCTAACTGTGTGCACTGCCATGGCATTATTTCCCCACTACCTCTACAAACTATTGGGTGCACTGCCCACTGCCATACTCTTTACACTCCTCTCTGCACATATTGCCTGCCATCAAAGCTTTCACACACACTGTCCAACATCATAGCCTCCACACCCCTCCCCATATCCTCTGCACTCCTCCCTTGTACATACTGTCCACTGTCATACCCTCCTCAATCCTCCCCTGTATATACTGCCCACCATCATACCTTCTGAACTCTTTCCCTGCAAATGGTGCCTGGTGCCATATCCTCCAAATTTCTCCCTTGCACATACTGCTTGGTGTTGTACCCTCCACACTCTTCTCCCACACATAATGCCCACCGTCTTATCTCAACTTTTTCTAGCATAAATAAAACAAGCCATAGGCCTCGTACACACGACCGAGGAACTCGGCGTAAATGAAACATTGTTTTCCTCGACGAGTTCCTTGTTAGGCTTGTCGAGAAACTTGACAAGCTGTTTTTGTACACACAGTCAAGACCAAATCTCCTCGTTCTCAAACGCGGTGACGTACAACACATACAACGGCAGGGGAAGTTCGATTCCACTGGCACAACCCTTGGGGCTGCTTTTGCTAATCTCATGTTACTGCGTGTTAGGTAAAAGTTTGGTAAGAGACGATTTGCACTTTTCAGTCTGTTACAGCGTGACAAATGTGCTATTTCCATTACAAACGCTACTTTTACCGAAGGTGCGCTCCCGTCTCATACTTTATTCTGAGCATGCGTGGGTTTCTAAGCATACACACGAACGTGTTTCTCATCGAAAACCAGCCCGACGAGGAACATGACGAGGAAATTGAGACTCCCCACGAGGAAAAGGGGAACTTTGAAATTGAATTGAATTGAAATTGACTTTATACAGTACACATTTAATATTCCCAAAAACTGAAACTTTCTAAATAGATTGAGATTACATTTCCAACTAACCTATCTGAGCAGACTAAAGATATCTACAAATATAAAATACACCTAACCGGTTGGTGTTTGGCAACAAACGAACAGTATTGGTATTGGCTGCTGTCAGCCTGTCATTACTTTCTACAGGCTAAGTGGCCACTGGCATTCACAAGCACGTCATTCCAGCCACAAGAATCCACTGATTCTTACCACTGGAATCCGGTGTATTTGGGTAAACACATGTGTGAAGGAGGCCTCAAGCTATCTCAGTTGTTTTTGTCTTCTTATGAAATCTCAGACAGGCCCAGTTATGTTGGGATAATGGCTCTGATGGAACTATACTCCCCCAGGACACCTTGTTCTTGTATTTCACTAAAAGATAGTTCTTATTGACTTGCTGTATGTTTGGGGCCATTGGTCTGCTAAAGAATTAATTTGGGACTTATCAGAAGTACACATAATGGTAATGCATGATGGATAAGTGTTTGTACTTTTTAGATTTAAAGTGGCGCTTAGCCTGGCCGTTGATTGGCTAGAGTGGATGGATTGAAAGCAGTGCTGCCATTGGCTGGCGCTGCTGTCAATCACATCCAATGATGCGGCGCACCGAGGGGCGGGCCGAGTGATACAGTGAGCGGCTATGGCCACTCGCTGTATCACGGGAGCACGCCCGCAAGGACTCCACACAATGCGCGGGAGCTCGCATGAATGTGTGGAGTTCTTGCGGGGAGGACCAGAGACAGCCGCCAAGGGACCCCAGAAGACGTTGAATCGGGGCCACTCTGTGAAAAACAAACTGAAGTGTGGAGGTAAGTTTAACAAGTTTGTTATTTTAAAAAATATATTTTTTTCCTTTACAACCCCTTTAAGAAAATCATTACCTCTGCCCAACTCTCCAACTCCATTTTCAGAAATGCAGCCCCAAATCAGCAAGGAACCTCCACTATACTGTCAACTGCTTGCAGGCACTCGTTCTGGTATGTATACACTATGTTACCAAAAGAGTTGGGACACCTGCCATTACACGGCCATGAACTTTAATGGCATCCCAGTCTTAGACGGTAGGGTTCAATATTGAGTTGGCCCATGCAGCTGCTGTATAAGGTTTAGGAGTGTGTCTATGGCAATGTTTGACCATTTTTCCAGAAGCAAATTTGTGAGGACAGGCACTGATGTTGGATGTTAAGGCCTGGTTCGCAATCCCTTCTCTAATTCATCCCAAAGGTGTTCTATCGTGTTGAGGTCAGGACTCTCTGCAGGCCAGTGAAGTTCCTCCACCCCAAACTCACTCATCCATGTCTTTATGGACCTTGGTTTGTGCACTGATCCAAATCCTTTGGGGGGGTGGGGGGGATTATGGTGGGGTTGTTTTTCAGGGGTTGTGCTTGGCCCCTTAGTTCCAGTGATGGGAACTCTTAAAGAGGAAGTGAACTCTTTGTACTTAAAATCCTCTGAGAGGCAGGGTATTTATGACTGAAGAGACCCTATTGGTCTCCTCTGCCAAAAAAAAGTACCCGCCTGTCAGCTATCCCGAAGGCACGGGACCTGGAAGGAAGACGCGAAGATGGAAGGGGTGGGGGCCTACCGGATCGTTCCCAGGGCTATGTCGGGAGGACACCATATGCTATGCATACTATGCTATGCATACTAGTACATTATGGCATAACCCACCTAGGGGGCCTGGAAGTAAAAAATATATAGCAGACTTTACTTCTGCTTTAAAGGTTTCAGCATACCAAAACGTACCAAAACATTTTTGACAATTTCAGGCTCCCAACTTTGTGGGAACAGTTTGGGGATGGCTCCTTTCTGTTCCAACACCAGTGCACAAAGCAAGGTCCATAAAGACATGCGAGACTGCGAACCAGGCCTTCTTGTTCACATCAGTGCCTAATCTCATAAATTTGTTGGTGGAAGAATGGTCAAACATTCCCATAGACACACTCCTAAACATTGTGGACAGCTTTGAAGCTGTTATAGCTGCAAAGAGTGGTCCAACTCAATATTTAATCCTACAGACTAAGGGCCCTTTCACACCAGCAGAAATGTCCGTTGGATGGTTTTTCCGACGGAATTCCACTCAAGCCTGCCTTGCATACACGCGGTCACACAAACGTTTGGTGAACTTTGACTGCCAAGAACACGGTGACGTAAAAGACTACGAGGACCCGAGAAAATGAAGTTCTATGCTTTTGAGCATGCGTCGATTTTTTGCCGACCATGCGTCGGAATTTTTGCTCGTCAGAATTTGTACACAGGATAGGAAATTCTGAGCAGATTTTTTCCTGATGGAAAAAAGAGAACCTGCTCTCTATCTTTTTCCAGCAGTTTTTCTGTTGGAAAAAGTCTGAAGGAGCATACACACGGTCAGGATTCCCAACTAAAAGCTTTCATCTGACTTTTTTCAATGGGAAACCTGATCGTGTGTACGGGGCATTTGTGTAATAAGATCACATAAAACCTGGGAGATAAAGGTGGTACAGGAAAGAATTGTAAAGTGATAAAGAAGTTAATTTCAATCATTTCCATGTCTGTGGGTGATAAGGGGGTATTCTTTAGTTAAAGTTGTATTTAATAAACCAAAAAGGAGCTTTTCTCCATTACAATTTTTCAATAGATCCCACAAAAAAAGAACTGGCAGGTCAAGACAAGCTAAACTGCAAATAATGCCACACCACCAGCATTTTTCATAGCAGCTTAGGCATGGGCCACAAGATAAACAATGTAATAGCATAATACGCAGTCATTATTTTGAAAGGATAAAATAATCACTGTACAAGACAACCAAAAATCTAGTTGCAAATAAAAGCCTTTGCTTTCACAAGGAAACAAAGCCAACATTACAAGCCTGACACGGGTCTGCAAGTCTCTTCTTTTGCTGCACTAGGTATGCAACTTGTACAGCTGCCATAATCTTAAAATTGCTACTTATTCTCAACCATCTAACAATGTAAAACACAACAGGGTACAAATTCTGAATTTGATGTTGTGGGTAATATAAAGGCCTATACAACTTCTCCAAACTATTATTTTTACTTCGCTGTGTTACATGAAAGGCTTTAAAGTAAAACTATAATGGTTTGGGGCAATTTTATTAAAAAGGGCCTTGTGATTACGTGTCCTTTTTTTGAGGGAGATCAAGGCTGGCTGTATTTTTTATGAATAGAAAAAATAAAAGGAGAAGTACAGCCAAAGCTTGTTTGTACTTTTCCTGTGGATCACAGGAGTGTAGTTCTTCCTGCACTCCTGTGACCAGTTTTCAGCAGACAGCAGATTGAATCCCGTTGTCGGATGACATCACAGAACCGATCCACACTAAGGCAAGATGACGACAATGGAGCCGGGGGAACCACCCACATGCCCTGGACCGACACCCGGCTCGGCCTCTTGACAAGCTGCTAAAAACCTGAGCTGGAAGCTCCTGCCCTCTCCACAGCCCAGAGCTCCAGTGGGCACGAGGGGCAGAGCAAAATGTGGTATCTGACAGTCGGCAGCACTCTGTTCAGGAAGCTGTGAGAACCAAGTGATTGGTGGTATTTCATCGCTAGGTTCTCAATCTAAGAAATGCAGAATCATCCACCTAAGTTAGACCCCTTTCTTATCTACTTGCTCAGTGGGGATTGCTCCGTTGATCCCCGCTGAGTCGGCGGATGACAGGGCGGTCCCCGCACACTGTGCAGTGACCGCCCCGTCAGATCTCCGCTCTCCCCTATGGGGGGATCGGATGAACACAGAACGATTGTCCGTGTTCACCCGATCTGCTCTGCAGACAGATGTAAAAATAGGATTTTCCTCCGTCTGCAGAATCGGAGCACCGATGCGATCGGGAACATCCGCTGACACCCGCTATCTCATATAGAATAATGTACGTTGTCCCTATTTCATCTGTAAACGCATGGATGAAAAAGCGGACATACGGTTCGCATGTGTGAAAGGGGCTTAAGTATGATTCTTAAAAAAAAATAACACATATATCTATTTTAAAGCTGAAGGTGAAATAGTGTACTAGTGAGGAAAAATATTGTAAAAAACTATAGTAATAGCCATAATGATGCTACTCTACCTACCAATACCAAAACTGTGCAGCAGTGAGATTATTTATCAGCTTTCATGAGATGTATCCAAAGGATACTGCTATGACCTGCTCTATTGGTCAGCATTCCAAAAGTTTTGTTTTTGGTTTTCCTGTGTGTATATGACTCTATTGCCGTGTACACACGATCACTTTTTGTGATGAAAAAAAACGACGTTTTAAAAAACGACATTTAAAATGATCGTGTGTGGGCAAAACGTTGTTTTATGTCTTCAAAAAAACGACCAAAAAAAAATTCCAACATGCTTGAATTTTTTGTGTCGTTTTTCAAAATGTCGTTTTTTGTGTCATAAAAAGTGATGGTGTGTGGGCAAAACGTAGTTTAAAACAATGTTTTTAAACCCGCGCATGCTTATAAGCAAGTTATGAGATGGGAGCTTCAATGGAACAGAGTGCCGTCGAAAGTGTCTTACGTAACCGCGCTTTGCAAGAGCATTGTGGAAAAACGATGGTGTGTATGCAATGTCGTTTTTGAAAATGAAGTTTGAAAAATGTCGTTTTGTTTCGTCAGATAAAATGACGTTTTTTTTTCATCACAAAAAGTGATCGTGTGTACGCGGCATATGAGAAGGCTATAGCTATACCACAATTTAAGTGAACCTGTGCCCAGACCATGCACACTTAGGTATTTACAGTACATATTCCGAACTGCACTTTAGTCCTCAGTGAATGAAAATCCTCATTCACCTCTGTAGCTATAGGCAATAGGGAGTAATTTGTCATTACAGGTACAAAAACTGTAGTTTTGGTTCTATTACTTTCTATTACACTAGAATGTTGTCAGTCTTCCAGCCATCTTATATAAACAAACAGTAGATGTTTTTAAGCTGTGAGGGCACATTTACATGACTGTGGTGCGTTAGCACATAAGCTTTATGTCGCACAACAACGTGCTGCGTTAAGGCAGCCTTTTAAATTAAGTGAGCTACTGGCAGAAGACCAGAATGATAGCAGTGTGTTGCATTGCACTGCAATGTACATCCATTCCCAAGGTATGTTTGGGTGCTATTCAGAATGAATGGCACCGTATAACACCAACACATGTAATGTGCATTGTCACAACACAATAGTGTGAATGGGCTGTTAGGCTGGAGTCACACCTAGGCAGTTTTAGTGCTTTTTGCATTTTGCACTACAGAACTTTTAACATGGTTTCCTATGAAACACGTTCTGTAGTACAAATCTACAAAATGCAAAAAGCACTGGAAATGCATAGGTGTGAATCGAGCCTAATGCCGCGTACACACGGTCGTTTTTTGTGATGAAATAAAACGACATTTTAAAAAACGTCATTTAAAATGATCGTGTGTGGGCAAAACTACATTTTATGTCTTCTGAAAAACGACAAAAAAAAAAAAATTCAAACATGCTTCAATTTTTTATGTCGTTTTTCAGAATGTCGTTTTTTGTGTCATAAAAAATGATCGTGTGTACGCTAAAACAACGTTTAAAACAACGTTTTTAAACCCGCGCATGCTCAGAAGCAAGTTATGACGCAAGCTTGAATGGAACAGAGTGCCGTCGAACGCAGTGTACGTAACCGCGCTTTGCAAGAGCATTTTCAGAAAACGATGGTGTGTAGGCATTTTTTCAAATGAAGTTTGAAAAAGGTTGTTTTGCTTCGTGAGATAAAACGACGTTTTTTTACATCACAAAAAGTGATTGTGTGTACGGCGGCATTAGAGAGCAACTGAAAGATCACTGTAGAGTCTTTGTAGGGGAAATCGTAAAGTTCATCCACAACTCCTCTAAACGAAAAGAAATTGCTTTAAATGTATTAGTAGATTTAGAACCACTTACAATTTGAAGCCAAACCCCAGCTCACACTTTTTATACGGTAATAATTTCAAATCACACCTGCCAGTGGTTTGTCTCATCCATGTAAAACTGATACATTCTGATGGAGAGTTTACGCTCTTAAAAATAACAGACTTGCTGGCTGGATCACCAGGTGAAAACAGAAGCAAGGAAGCCTAAAAAAATAAACTAATGCAACCATCACATCTAATTATTATTAGCTGCAATATAATAAATGCCTGCTTAAGGCCTGATTCACATCTATGCATTTTTAGTGCTTTTTGCATTTTGCAGATTTGCAGATTTGCACTACAGTCCATTTTACATGGTTTCCTATGGAACACATTCTGTAGTGCAAATCTGCAAAATGCAAAAAGCACTAAAAATGCATAGGTGTGTAAGTAAGTATAAGTACAGGCAATACAGCAAAGCCCAAAGAATGGCCAGAACTACAGATCTCATCATCATGTACACCCAATTTTTGATTAAACTAAGGAATAAGGTTATGGCAACTATAACTATATCTGGCTATTAAAGCAATACCAGAAAAACTACAAATACTAGCAAGGCCCATCTGGTTCTGCTTATATAAAATTAGGTTATAATTGTCCTGCAAAGATTATAGATTTATTGCTTTGCTTTTAGGCTTCATTCACACCAATGCTTTTTTTCATGCTTTTTGCAGAAAAGCAGGACATGTGTTTTGACATGGGTTCCTATGTAACACGTTCACATCTCTGCATTTTTGGAAAAGGTCAGGGCCTTTTTTTTTAATGCAAACTGCTGCATTTTTGTTCAATAGACTTCAATGGAGATGCTGCAGAAAGAACATAATGCATTTTATGGTGTTTTGATGCGTTTTGCATTATCTAAAAAAAAATTGAACAAGTAAAAAAAAAAAAAAAAAAGCATAAGGAATGCAAAACACAAACCGCATTAAAAATGTGTGTCCGAAAACACGGAAAGCACAGAAAAAAGCACTGCTGAAATGCTCAAAAGCAGCATGCGTAGAAGTGAATGGAGCCTAATGCCGAGGTGTTATTTTATTAAACTTGAACTTCACTCTCTCAATAAACACTGACTATTTCTAATGTCTGCCTTTGTTTTTTAATGCATGTTACTTCTTATTATCACAATTATTATTTAAAAACTAAATAAAAGCTGGTTGATCAAGATGTGTCTTTCCCGGGTGTAGGATACAATTCTATAAATTATAATATGACATACAGGGCCTTGAAAAAGTATTGATACCCTTGACATTTTTAACATTTTGTCATGTTAAAAGAAAAGAAAAGAAATCACCGCTCCAGGTGAGACCTGTAGACGATCAAGGATAATTAGATTACCAAGGTGCTGGCGATGCAAATAGCAATGATGATGAAGAAAAGAGGGAAGGACAGCCGCACTCCAATGATTTTCAAACGAAAAAAGTTGTCTTTATTGTATATCCAAAAACATGTACAGTCACAGCAATCACAGAAAACAGGACAGCCGACGCGTTTCGCACTCGATCAGTGCTTAGTCATGGCAACCAAAAACGTGAATGTATTTTATTAGGATGTTATGTGATAGACCACATAATGTGAAGCGGAAGGAAAATGATATGATTTCAATTTTTTTTACAAATAAATACCGCATTTATCGGCGTATAACACGTACCGGTGTATAACACGCAGCCCGATTTAAAGCGGAGATCCACCCTAAAAAAAATCTTTCCAATAAAAATGTTAAAAAAAAAAAAAATGAAAAAAAAAAATCTTTTACTTACCCTAAATAGCTGTTGCAATGCGGAAGTGCCGAATCTGCCTCTTCATCTTCCGCGGTCGATTCTCTTCCTCCTCCTACACTCTGTTTCTTCTTGTGAATGGGGCGCGCTGCATTCTGGGAACTGTGTGTATGCCAGACGGCAGACGGCCCATTCACAAAGCACCGCGCTGCTCGCGCATGCGCAGTAGGAAATGGGCAGTGAAGCCGCACGGCTTCAGTGCCTGTTTCCCTTACTGTGGATGGTGGTGCCTGGAGCTGCCAGGATCGGCCTCGACGGGGGCCGACATCGCTGGACTTCCGCTTTAAGAGGGAGGTTTCAGAAATGTTTTATTTTTTTAATAAACCACTTTGAAGCAAAATGATGGTATCTGAGCATCAATCCAGCCAGATCTGTGTCCATCTGCAGCTTTAGTGCAGCCTGATCTGTGCCCATCTGCAACATTACTCCTCACTGCAGCCTGATTAGTGCCCATCTGCAGCCTATACATTTACCAAAATGCCCTGCCTGTTCACTGCCCATCTGCAGTCTTACCTTTCATCAGATCATCCCTGCTGTCTCCGAGGGAAGAGGGGGAGCGAGCGCCACTGAATTACATAGAGCCGTAAACCCCTTCCTGTGTACCCGGTGCTCGGTCACACACAGCCAGTCCTCCTGCCCATATGATAGACAGTACAGTGGTCCAATGCGGGGCCAGGAGGCGTGGCTGTGCGCGACAGAGTGTCGGATACACAGGAAGGAGATCACGGCTCTATGTAATTCAGCGGCGCTTGCTCCTTTTTACTCAGACAGCATGGATCGGCATGTAACACGCACACACAATGTTCCCCTGACTTTAAGGAGGGAAAAGTGCGCGTTATACGCCGATAAATACGATATGTGAGAAGTGTGGCGTGCATTTCTAACTAAAATCTAGTGGAACCAATTGCCTTTAGAAGTCACCTAATTAGTAAATAGAGTCCACCTGTGTGTGATTTAATCTCAGTATAAATACAGCTGTTCTGTGAAGCCCTCAGAGGTTTGTTAGAGAACTCTAGGTAACAAACAGCATCATGAAGGCCCAGGAACACACCAGACAGGCCAGGGATAAAATAGTGGATACGTTTAAAGCAGGGTCAGGTTATAAAAAATATCCCAAGCTTTGTACGGAGCACTTTTCAATCCATCATCTGAAAATGGAAAGAGTATGGCACAACTGCATGACCTTAAAAACGTTGGATATCACTCTGTTCATGTGTCCATAGTGATACAAAATTAGTGGTTGTGATATCATAAGCATTGTTGTTTATATTTTGCTTATTTTGCATTTATTTAAATGTATTGTACCTGACACAGTCTACTCTGTGTCCCTTTATATTTTGTGATATTACCCTATTGTCCTATGCTCACTTGGAGTTTCTGCCCTAAAAAGTCCCATTTGAGGGTCGCTGTTTGTTCTATGTCTATTTAGGGATGTAGGCAGATTCTCCTAAACCCGACCAGAGTTGAACCGATTTTTTCCAAGAGAACATTAGTCAGAGAAGCATCCAAGAGGCCCATGGTAACTCTGGAGGAG